>VZRE01007087.1:0-65410 GCA_013396775.1 Cephalopterus ornatus | reverse complement strand
TTTTTTTTTTTTTTTTTTTTAGAACTAGATTGCTGTTGAAGCATTATAACAAAAAAAAGCATAGACTTGTGTTCTTGCATTCATTGACTCAAGCAGTGATAAGGGTTGTTTAATGGAGTTGGTACTGGTATCGATCACTCGTTGCTTAAAAAGGAACTTGCAGGTTAATCAGATCTGCAAGTGTCTTTCTCATTATTTACATTGCTGAAGAGGATTAAATATTAGGGGGAAAGACCAAGGTTTGCTTTGCCAGATAAATAAAAATCAATTTGTTGTTGTTAGTAAATGTGTTAAATGTAGCAAGGTAACAAATCCTGCAGCCCTCTCGAGGATGATTTTTCAAGACAGAGTAGCCTCTGAAAGGCAGTAAAGGCATGGCTGTGAACATGGTACTATGTAGGAGGTATCGTTCACTCCCTCTTCTGGTTAATTCTTCTGTTAACCTCATTTCAAAATCTGATTTTTCATGTAATGTGCAATATTAATCTCCACAGGGGATGGACAATTACACACAGCTGTTTCTTCTTTAATCTTGTTTCAAATTCATAGCTTGGACATTTCTTATGCAAATTGTTTGTGTTCATGACATTCAGGTTTCTAACAGATCTGGAGACGGCTAATGAGACTGGAAGTAGGTCTTGATGAGATTCTATAACGCGAAACACCTTCACCACATATTGTTTTGCAGCTGTACTTGCAAATTCCATATCCTCGTTTGTTTGCATCCCTCTGACTACTTGCAACACAAGTTGTATTGCTGACAGCTAAAGTTTCTTGGTGAACTCTTTTGCCAAGTTCCAGCAACTGAGGTAACAAGTACTTTATTCAATAATAATAGTATACCCTGTATTTCTGTCAGGCTGAAAAGTACATGGCTCTATAGATTGGGGAGAGTTGAAACTGATGAGCAAAATTATATTCATGTTTAAGTCTCCTTTCTCTAACGCTGTCCAACTAGCTGTGCTAGAAACATTTTTCCTCTGAAAGTGTGTCTTCCTAGACTGGCAGATCAGGGGTACACGTGACTAGTATGAGGGTGGATTGTTCTTCCTCACATAGTGCAGTCTAGTTCTGCAGTAAGAGGTATACAGTGCGTAACAACAGAACAGGTTCTTATCTCATTCAATTGCCTGATAGACAATGCAAGTCAGAGAGCACACCTTATCAGTGTTATGTTTGTTTACTTCTGTGTGTCCGTATAATGTATAAATCTCTGAGTCCATTTGTCTAAGATTAGAATGGAAGAATTGACAAAGTGACATGGGTGAAATGCAGCTTGCACTTTGGCTGTACATGGAATAGGCTTCATTTTTAAGTATCTCACTAAACCAGATTGCAAGAAGAAAAGAAGTTGCTTGTTCTGCAGTTTGTGAGCTCAATTTATTTCTCAAATTGGAAGCAGGAAGAGGATTCACCTTTTTTATTGGTAATAATTAAGCAAAGACTGTTGAGCTAAAGCACTGAGGAGGCTGGACTAAGCTGGAACAAACAGCTTCATACAGCCATACTGCCAGAAGATAAGAATATTCAGTACCATACAGGACTAAGGCCATAACCCACCAGCCTCCAGAAATGTTCAGTATAAGCAAATGTATTTCAAAAAGAAACTCATTTACGAAAATATATTTAAACTTCTCCTCCCCTGCATTTTACACAAGAGAATTATCTGACCTTCCAATAAAAACCATCATATCCATGATTTACCCAAACTCTCCTTTTCTTCTTCTAGCTCCATCAACATCTTAGTTCTTACAGTCTTTCAACACAAAGCTAATTTTACTCATGTTCTAAGTTCTTTGACACAGAAATATCTTCTAAAAACTCCTGGAGACTATATGGCACTAGATTTTCTTCTGCAGCATTAGGCACATGATGTCATGATCCTGTGTGCACTACACCCTACATGATCCTGTGTGCACTACACCCTACATGCCTTTCCTGGACTTGCAGTTGACTGTGACTCCCTCAGGCCTGTCCTGCTCCCGTCGCTTGGGTGCAGTGGGACTGTGCCCTTGACATTCAGGCCTCTGCCCTTGCCTTGTCGTCACCCTTGGCTCCCAGTCCCCTTTCCCTTGGGGAGTAGCTGGTCCTGCAGCTCCTGGACACATACCTTTAAGGTCAGAAGGTGTTGAACTATCATTTTTAAATATGCTAAAGCCAGAACTGATTGGACAAATAGCTTTTGATTAAGTTTCTATTAGGCGTCTGTCTACTCACTTTCAATTTGTGAATATTAATCCTTTTATCTTAAAAATTGACTAGTTAGCAATCTACCTATTATGCACACTATCATGAGATCACCATGCTGATGAGCCTTAAAGTCTTGACAAGCAAAATCTCATCAAGAGCTGCTTCTAACATGTCAGACCAATCTTCTCTGTTAAATTACAAGAGAAAAACAGCTCATCAGCACTGGATGTTCTGCTGAGTTCTTGTTCTCCTTGAAAATATATTGCACCTGTCTAGAGGAAATTAAAACTATATTAATGTTATCAATTCACTTAAAAGACTTCATAGTGTATCATTGGTTTTGCACTGTAATCCTTTGTCTAAGAATAAGATATTAATACTGCAGTTCCTTGTGCAAGTTTTCTCTGATGTCTTACTTTTATTCTGTGTAAGACATTGGTACTATCTGATCTTTTCAAGCAGAAGTGTTTACTGCCTCAGCCCTTTAAACAGTTTCTCATTAAAATGGCTCCCATCACTTCCTTCTTCTTGCAAGTACTGCAGTTCTGCCTGGAGCTTTCACAGGTCATGGCAAGGGCAGGAGATATCTTATTGCTTCTAGGTACCTCTGAATGAGCTGATTTTCCAACTTCTCTTAATTACTTAGGGTAACCACAGTGTTCCTCTCCTTCCCTGTGTAATGCTAGAGTAGCCTGTGGGAAATCCATGTAGTTCTGGTCATCCTCACAAAGTCACAAGTCACAGTATGCTGTTACGACACTGAAGGCTAACAGCATATTGACCTGCATTAATTAGTAAGAGCATAATCAGGAAGATGAAGGAAATTATTATTTCCCTCAAGTCATCCCTCAGAAGGTCACATCTTGAGTCTTGTATCTGGGTTTGGGCCTTGTCAATGGAAGTGTGATATCAACAGCCAGGAAAGAATCAATGAAGAGTCGTTATTATGATGGGAGGGATGGAGCACACAGAAATACGGGACCAAGGTAGATGACTTCTGCTTAGCCTCTTGAGAACATAATGGAGGGTGAATTATTGCTGCTGTGCAGAAAAGAAAAAGCAGAAGCTCAGGGAAACTCTCATCCTGAGTCATTCTTAGGCAGGGAGAAGTAATAATCATGAAGTCTCTGTGGTCACTTTACTTCATCAGTAGTGGTGAAAAAACAGTTAAGGATTTAGCTTTGATACAAATACATTTTCTCACACTTTACCTATGCTCCCAAGAAAAAGCAGAAGAGTGAAGTTCTAGCTTCAAATGGTTAGTGGTAGCACTGTGTAGAAGATGCCAGAAAATTGCACATTTTGAGAAAGTATGGAGTTTACAACAATAAAGACTGCATAGTTCAGTCTGCTTGTATACATAGCACAGTACAAGGAAGCACAACATGAAAATGGCTACTAAATACAGCTTCAGAAACAGAAGAGTTACTTCAGCCTGGGCAGAACAGACTAATGACACAGCAGAGCTCAACCTGGTCAGATAGACTTAGACTTCTAAAAGTAAAAATAAAAATTATTTCCTCATTAGTGTTTTCTTAATCCAGTCAGTATATTCTTCATCATCACATAATCTGTTAATGTGTATTTCTACAAATAGATTTGTCAAAAACGGTGCAACAGAAACACAGAAAAATGTGTCCCTAAGGAAATTTTTACAGTGAAGATCAATACCTTACTTAAAGAAAATAGTTACTATTATATTGATATGAAACTGGAGTGATTCAGCTGTTATTTTTATTTTTAACCTGTTTGGAATTTTTGTCCTCAAAATCATGAAGAGTTTTTGACTTTTTGTCTTGACCTACCTGAAACCAGTAGTCTTCATAACAGCAGGTAAGACATATTATATGATTGTAGCATAAGGACATTTTTCTTTCCCTATATAGCATCACCATGCAAGGCTTCTCCAAACAAAATTTGTAGGTACAAGTTGAAGTCTAGCAGCAAAGAATATGGACAGAATCAACAACCAAGGCTTTATCTCATCCTTGGCAGTCTGTTGGGTTTCCTCCCAAGAAATCTACATTGCATGTGACATGTTTTTCTACTCTGCTGATCCTTCATGACACCTGCTACAGTGACTCACTTAGCATTCCCTAGTATTTTTAATAACACCTGGAGATAGAACAGGTTACAGAAAGTATCCTGCCTGCTTTTGTATCCTAAGATTCGCTCACCTGAAAATAAAGATATTTCCCCCAGTCAGTTGTGTCATTTCTGAAATGTTGAGAAGAGAGGAAAATACAGAGATTCTAATAATCCTACTGTTCTGTTTAAGAAGTGGAGGTAAAAGGAGAGGAAAAAAACCACAGCACTTGATTTTGTATAAATATAGCACATAAAAAAATTCTGTGAATCTTATTCCTTGGCCATATCGATCACCATCACTGGTCTGCTCTGGCCTCCAATCGGGAGGCCTGGAGACACACTATTCACAATGCTGCAATATCTTTTGAAAATACACGCAGGATCACTCTCGAGGAGAAAAGGCAACGCAGAAAGAACCGTGTCCTTTCAGTACCACCTGGGGAGCCATTCTGCTGTGCCTTTTGCAACCGGACGTGTCTATCTCGCATTGGCCTTTTTAGCCATCAGCGAGCTTGTAGCAAGCGTGGGTAGAGTCCTTCACAAATCTTCGTTCGCGAAGCCTAGCCATGATGATGATGATAATCTTATTCATCATGAAGGGGTGGGAGTAGAGCACATTGTGTCCTGTACATGGGTCAGTAATTAAATGACTGGCTGCAAACAGCAATGCCTGCTCCATCACTAACCACTCTTCCTGAGAAGGGTTTCTTTTCATTTTGGTTTATTTATTTTTAATTCACAGCACGTTTCTCTTCTGCCTCTGGTTCAAGGATACGATCTCTGTGGGTATACTCTAGCACTGACTGTTGGTTATCCAAGCTGATTTATGGACTAGCTTGCCTTCCCCTTTCCCTCTGCTTGTAATGTAATAAAAAAATGAAATATAAAATGAAGTCATAAAATAATTGATTAACTGAGATGTACTAGCAAATGAACTCAGCTCAAAAAGACAGAGGAGCAGAACATATGATTGTCACATCTAACAGTGACAAATGGTGTTTAACTGTTATGAAATGAAGTTAATACTGAGCAATACTTTCACAGCAGATAAGGAAAATGGGAATGACAACGGGTTGTCTTCTTGAACCATTAATCCATTTCCTGCCCCTTGATTGACACTTTGTTTTGAGCTTAGTGGGCAAAAGCTGATACTAAAGTTCTTATTTCATGTTGGTAGTGGTTTGGGTTTTTTTAACAAAGAAAGATTCCATTTTTCGTCTTGAGAGATTCAGCACTCCAGATGGCTCTGTCATAATTTCAGTGCTTGCATAGTAGGAAGTAAATGGCTCTAGAATCTCCATGCCACAGAGGGCACTGGATGGCTTTCAGGTTTAGTCCACAGGATTATACTTTATGGCACTGTCTGAGATTGTGGGCAGAGAATGGTACTTAAACCAAACTATGAGTAATTAATAAATTAATTTCTTAGCAGAAATTGATCAGGCTACTGGATTTTGGGATTAGCAACAAGTTCCACTGCGTCCTTCATCACCCTAGTCAATTGGTCATCTTCATTCCAAACCTGAATTATTTCAGAAATCTGAAGACACCAAGCAGATGCTATGTTATCCTGTTTCCTAAAAGTGATTTCCATTAATACCATCTGTTATGTAGAGATGTTGAATAGCCTGGCCATTTACAGTCACATTCCAGTGGTCTTGCTTGTCTACTTCTCTGTCTTAAAGGAAACTTCAGCAATCATTTGTGTTTTATCCACTCTTCACTTTAGACAAAGAGTACAGAATTTCCAGTTGCAGCTGTCTCTCTTTAGATACTTAACTCATTAATAGAATCAGATTCTTACTTTAAAAGCAAAAATGTGAAACAGAAAAAGTTACAAATTAGCTGAGAACAGTTAAAATTAATTTTTCCTGTCTTGCAAGTAAATATAACCATGATGATCTTAACTGATGGTACACAATCACTAGATAGCTCCCTGCAAATCACACATAATACAAAATTACTGCTTACTTAAAATGAAACTGCACGTCATAGGATGGAACAAATTGCCTTAATACTTCTGAACTGCTACTCTAACATTTTTTTAAGTTACTTAATCAAACCACAGTATGGTGTTCCTTACTATCACCATCTTGCAAAAAACAATACATGCTTTGCTGCTCATTCTGGCCTATGCCCAAATTAGAGCTGCCTGCTCAAACTGGTAAGTATATCATATGTCTTCCAAATTTAACCTGATACAGCAAGCTGTTCTGCATGGACATAATATATGTCTGTACTGAACAGGCTGAAGGATCAGGACTCTTTCTGGGTTAGAAAATGGTTACAAACCATTTAATATATTCCCCAAATTTATTCATCCTTTATTTTTACCACAAATTTCTGCCCTCAAATACAGTGGTTCCTAGATCCTCTTTGCCTAAATAACTGTTAATGGACTGTTCAGTGACTTTTCTTCTCATTGGAAGATATGCAGAAGGGTAATTAATCACTGCTAATACAATGAGATTATGCATTTATTTTAAAAATTAAATAATATAGCTATCATAAGTGGCTATTTATGAATTTTTCACGGATAACAAAGTTTGGGAGAAATCACTATTATATTAATCAGACTTTCTAAATATTTTTAAGTAATGAAACACACAAGTGTGAGAATCAGAGTGAAGTTTAAAAAACCCCAAAAAAACAAAAAAACCCCACCACCATTCTTTTTTTAAACACAGTAGGATTTTTTACTTTTGCTTTTGATCAATTTGAAAAGCTTATCAAGAGTTGATTTCAATTTAAGATTAACTTTTTTGTTCTGCTTTTATTCTCTATAACCACAACTGCAGTGCTAATTGCACTTAGATTTTGGCATATACCAGGCTTATATCTCAAAAATTAAACTCTTTTGACAAAATAAAACTGTTTGGGAAATTTAAATACATTTAGAGAATGACTAAAAACCTCTGTATGAAATCGCAGTGGAATTTGAATTATATTTTATTTCTTATGCACTCCTCCTGTGGTAAAACTCCATTTCTGAAAAGCTGCCCTTGAAAGCATCACTTAATATTTCTGACTTCTGATCTAGTCCTTGTTCTATTAAAAACTGGGCAGATTTTTTTTTCTCCTTTTATTGCAAGAAGCATTTGGTACTGTGATGTGTCTGTAAAAGTAGTTTCTAATCAAGATCCAAAATAATTTCTATTGATAAGTTTTCACTAATGTCAGTAGGAGCAAAGGCGGATATATAGATACATTTGGGGGATATACACTCTGTTATCATATTTTGCCACCACACTTTTTATTTCTTCAAGTTTCTAATTTAATGAACTGCTAAGAGGAATATTCACTGGGGTGTCTTATGTTTTCAATACAGAACATTGAGACCAATTTCAAAACTCCTCTAGGTTCTCAAGACGTAAAATGTCAATAGCCAGAGATAAGAGCTGACATCTGGCCAACCTGCTCCACAAACAGCACAGATTAGATGCAGATCAATGTACAATAAATGTCTCTTTGTCCTAATACATAGTCAGTGCCCTTCCTGTTCAAAAACAAAAACCTTGTGTTAGCATCTTGATCACACTTGTTTCACTTTGGTCCTAATAAGAAAGTGAAAACTGTATAATATACTTAAATTTTCATCATTTTTTCTCCTTCGTGATATCTCAGGTCTAAGCACATGGCAAGAAATTGTGAAACAGCATCACAAGGTTTCTTAAAGCAATATCCTTCAAAGTCTGGCCATCAGTTAATGGCTGGCAGCTCGATCAATATGAGATTGCATCAAGAACCTATTTCCTGCAAGAGGTCAGTAGAAATGTCTGCTCTGAATGGCTAACTAAAAACTTCTACTTATCTCATTACGTGCAGAACACACTAACTATGCTTTTATATCTTCTCTTGACTGGTGAAGTGATGATCAAAACACTAATCGTACAGGCTCAGAACTGCCAGCAGCACCCTCTTTCTCCCCTACACATGCATACTTTTTTTGGTTTTGCTTTCTAACATAGAAGAGACAGCATAGTGGCTTGTAAAGCTGGCATTTCATCTTCAGGTGATCACTGTCAGTTCATACACATATTGGTCTAGCCAGGATTTGGGTAATGTAACAGAGGTCTGATCCAGGTCTCCCAAAAAATCAATATGAGACTCACTGATCTCAGTGGAAGCTAGATCAAGCCTCAAATACACTGGAGGAGATATTTTCTGAAGCACAAAGGATAATGAGACATAAAAGTCCCAATTCCTATTCATTACCATGAAAACCTCTTCTAATAGTTCTTTTCCCAATGTGAAATGAAAATATAGATCAGGGAAATGTAAAAATGCTGTTCCATCCCTGAACATGGAGAATTGCTGGCTTGTTTTTTATCTTGACCTGCAGTTGCTATAAAAATACTTTGAAAATTTCTACTGTCCCATTTAAGCTAGCTGGAACTCAGACTTTCATTTAATGGCTTCAGAAGAAAAAAAAATCTGAGATAAAGCAAAAAAATATGTGAGAGAGGCATTTTTTGAAAGATACCAAAGCAATATAGTTTAGTTGCACACCATCTTTTCATAACAGGCTTCCTCCAAATGTGCAATGATTTTATTTAAGTACAGATTGAGTAGATCGAGTCATTGAGAAAGGAGAGTGGAAAAGAAATATTTATCATTATCATAAAAGCATTTTTCTATCCTTTTTTGATGGTTTCTAGACCTTTAATCACTGTTTGACTTTATAGTAAAGGTACAAATGCATCTTTGCCCTCAGTGGATTGTGACACTGTAGCTTAATTATAAAAGGCAAGTTCTTCTTTTGTTTAACAGCTAAAGGTCTGGGTCATTTGCTTGGATGGTCATTTGTCTTTTCTATAGCAAAAGAAGAGTGAATAACCTCAGTTTGTTGATTCATGTTTACTGTTTCATCTTGCCTCTGAATAAATATTTGTTATAAAGGAAATATGTGTATTCATTGTGCCATCAAGCACCATGATTTTGAACTGCAGAAGTATTAATCTGCAGAAAGTGAATTACCACAGATTTTTGTTCTTCAATTACATGCCCTGGAGCTAGAAGCTCAACAAGGAGTTTTACTTTTAAAAATATACAAGGCTCCAAAAATTCACCCATCAAATATTTTAAAGAGCCCTCAGTTCTTTGATACCTTGAGGTAGTATAAAGGAAAGATACAGCACATATTTTCTGGGGAGACGGTTTTACAGATAACTTTAGAAAATAAGGGAAAAAATAAGATAACTTGGCAAAAGTTAAAATGGTAACATAGGACCAAGATAGGACATTCCGCAAAGCACTGACTTAGCACATGCTAAACCATACAACTTAGCAAAGCCCAACCCATCAGCTTTCATTTACCCAAAATATTAGGAAAGGAGCTTACAAGAAGAAGAAGGAGTAAAGAAAGAGAGAATAAGAGAAAAATAGCTACTACCAGAGAGTCCTGTGGAAGTCGAACTTTCATGCGTCCAGGTGGAAGGTCTTGAGCAAAAATGGAGAATGTGTTGCTGTTTTTATGCGCTTTGGCCCTCTGTGGCCACCCCTCCCAGGCAGGAGTTCCTGCCCACTGGTCATTCTGGGTCTCTGTGGCAGTGTGAGGGGCAGTGCTCCCAGTGCGTGAGCCAAACGAGGCTGGGTTAGGGGCTCCAGGGCGTGGTATCTCCCAGGTTGTCTTTGACTGACAGCTGCTCCAGGGTCACCCCATGAGACTCACAGGGGCTGCCATGTGGGATACGGCATTACCTCACCTCGTGGTGGGATTAGACTTATCCCTTCCCCACACACACACTTAAGTTGGTTCCGACCCAATAATTAATATAATCCAGTGTCTCACAGATGCTTAGGAAAAAAAAAAATCAAAAAAAACCACCAAAAATAACTTTTCTATGGCCCCATAGTAATCTCTTACTAATTTTCTGTTTCTTGGAGAAATGTACTTCTTTAAAAGATTTAGAAAGTTAGCTGTTAGTGTGCATTTCTCTTACAAATGTTGGATGTTCCAGTGGATTAGACAGCCAGAAATGATCCAGCAGAAGTGTAATGTTTATGAAGCAAAGGGGTTGGCCATTGGACACTGAGTCTAGAGATGATAATGGGATAACAATTGTAAAATTTAAAGACTATCTCTAGTAGGATTTGGGTCCTTAATCTTTAGTAGGATTCATCTCACCGAACTGTAGACATTCACCATATAGATGTCTGCATCTGAATTACTTGAAGTCTCTATAGATAAATAGTCAGTTCTCAGTGTAATTAATATTGTACTCTTGTGGGCATCTAAAATAGGTCAAATGAACTGTGTTTTACAAGTGCCTATCTCTCTTAGCTAACTGTAACAGTAATTTAGCTACTACTGCCCATATAAATGTCTTATTACAAATACCTAGGGACTTGAAAAAAGGATCTGATATATGACCCTCAGAATGTAATTTAAAAGATGGACTTCGGGTCAGCCAGGTTTTTTAGACTCTTCCAAGTTCCTTCTCAAGGAGGGAGGGAACAGCAGGGAGCTGTTCTAAATGCCTGACCACTGGAGGAACAATTTTGAGAGCTGTTATGCAGCAATAGGACCCCTGTTCTCTTGAAATACTATTTGGTTTGGAAAGTTTTTCTTCAACTAGCTAACAACAGTCTTTCTATCTAAGAACTAAACCTTCTCTGCCCTGTCTCCTCAGAGGCTAAAGATTTGGAATAACTTTAGAATGGCTGAAGTTTGTATACTTATGAATACAGCGACACAACACAAGTTGTCTTAAAAAAACTGGTAGAATGGAATAGTTTCTCTGCACAGCACTCACACCGAAAGCATACATTCACATGTAGTGTTCAAACGGAAGATTCTCAAATCTTTTGCTTTATTAAACATTTCTGTCATATAATCAAACATTTTGAATGGTTAATCTTGAAGCAAGATGACATAATCAAAAATATGTTTATTAACATTGCAAGCTTAAGTTATTTATCAAAATGGATTGTACACACCAGATTATTATTAAGGCTTCTCTGAATTATCAAACTCATCTTATTATCAAAAATGTAACTCCAAAGAAAACTCCAGATAAAGTTTTTTTGTCCTTACTGTTTTCATGCAGTGTTCATAGTGACGGCCAAAAGCTTGGCCCTAGGAGATAAATTAGTGTTTTGTCATTGATATCTATAGCAATAACATTTTGCTTAACATATCTGCATTTCAATGGCATACTAAGCATATATATCTTTTGCTAATATGGAAAGGAAGTACCATTGTTTCTGGGTTTTTTTTTTCTTTCTTTTCCATGTCTTTTACTCATATCCTTCACACTCAAGGAAATAAACATTTAAAAGTAAAGAAACTATTTATTTCCACTTTCTTTCTCTGATAATCTTTCCTGTCATAGTGCATGAGAAGCATATACCTAAATATTGATCCCTTATGAACACTTAGGAAAAATATCTGAGACTTAGTTTGTTGAAATAAAATGTTTTTGGAGGAATATCTACTTTGGTACTTCATAGACAAAAGTAAAAAAAAAAAACACAAACCAAACAAAAAACCAACAACAATGACAAGAACAAAATGGAATCTTACTCTATTAAGTCAAAGATTTTTTTTATTTAATTGCTGAATATTTATTGTTGCTGTTATCATATCTGGGTGCCCTGTAGTACTACCCTTCTGTACACCTGACTATCAAGAAAGCCTAGTGTGTATCACTAAATATATACATGACAAGGGTGCAGCTAAACAGACAGCTGAGGGATATCTGAATCCTAAACAACGTGTCCAAGACCTAGAATCAGGACACAAATCTCCAAAGTTCTAGTGTATTGTTTTAACTTCCTTCCTTTAAAACAAAACAAAATGAAACAAAACAAAACGAAACAAAACAAAACAAAAACTTCTACCAAACAAAAATTCCAACCAAAAGAAAAACAAGAAAACCAAAAGGAGACACATTTACCAGACATCTGATCACCTGATAGATTAGGGCATAGGCCCAATTATAGGCTATAATTAGCAAAAGAGATAACTGCTGTTTGACAACTGTTTGGTTTTTTAATAGTGAAATCTTGGACCAAATAATAGTGCCTAAATAATAATAAAATGAGGCTTTGGATGGATATTTCTGAGCATGAGTCATGTGCCAGGTGAAAAGGGGAGATTTCCTCAAACCCTTAGCTTTTGATTAGTCTGTCAGTGCCCCGGGAAAGCTGAGATCCTTGTGCCCTACAAATTTTCCTCCACTTCACCCCCCTTAGCCTGTGCTTAAGGTTGCAGATCATGTGTGGGGAATCATCATGGAATAGGTTTTTGTGGAATAGGTTTTTGGGAATGCTTATTGTATTCCAGCGCGGGAGTAGCAACTGCATTTAACCCTATAATTTCTGTACCATTACAACTTTTGTTAGGACATCAGTATAACTTCCCAGTTTCCTCTAACTTTAACCTCAGCCATCATTCCACAGTCAGGGCACAGAATTTCTTTAACACCGATCTTTTGTTAAGCAGCTGTGAAACCGATAATTAGTTTTCCTTAGTAGCAGGGACTCATAAAATAAAGAGCAAGATCACAGCTGAAGCCATGAAAGTAAAAGAACAGGACAGCACCTGGCAGTTATAAGCATGGATGGTCAAGTACAGGTTACTAAAGCAATCCAGCACTGAGAGCTGAATAGGTCTGGCTTTAGCAGACAACAGCGTAAATCTAATGTGAAAAAATCCTATACACGGTGAAAAGGAAAGGAGATGAGGTAGGTAAGAAAGCAAGCTATACTGCCTACAAGAGCAAGCTATAATCCCCTTCAGTGGAGAAAGAGGACTACTTTTTTTGATTTGTTATACACCAAATGTAGCAAAGCTGGCAACTTCCAGCAATTCCTTCTTCAGATCAGCTGTGTTGACCAGTAGATTAGTAGGGTAAAGCAAATCTTACAGTTCACGGCAGGGACAGATAAGGAAAAGACATTGTAGGTTCAAGGGACTCTTCTGAAGAACTACCATGAATTTTAAGAACTGTCTTCCTCATCTCTGTAAAATGCACCAGCAGCCTGCTATTGTCCTTACACTTGCGACAGATTGGGCAAAAAGTTTTCCTGCAATGCTTGATTCATGTTCCTGTAGTCCAGTCCACAGGAGTTTAAGTCATGAAAATGAGAGCAATTGCATGGGAGGAAGAGTTAATGGCAACAGCGCTATAAGACCTTATGTTGATTCACTCAACTTCTCTTTTATCAGTATTAATATTATGCATTTAATAAAGTGACATCATTCTGCTTCATTAGCAAAGCCATGACTGTGTGAACTCGGTTGTATAGGAATGGCAGTAATTCTGAGTAACATTTCTAAGGCAGTTATTCCATTCACTATTTAAATTAAAGGAGGAGCTCTGTGATTATGGTGCAGATGTAACAAAATGCACTTCATTTTAGTTTCAATCAATCCTCAATTAACAGAGGATGCAGCAGATAGGAAATAATTGAACTTACTACTTTGATTCTCTATTTTATGTTAATGCCATTATAATAATTCTATTAATGGGATAATTAATTTTTTAGTTTAAAAAATATCAAATATGCTGGTAAAATTCAAACATAGAGTCTATTTATTGCTAAGTGAAAGATATGGTGGAGCAACAGAACTAAAATAAGCTTTTTTGAGTTAATTTTGTATAATTCAGAAAAGCCTTCAAAACCAGTTCAAAATTCATTAACTGAGAGTCTATATCCTGCATCTGTAAATGACCGCTTTAGGAACTTTTTCTGTGAAAAGCCCACTACCTGCCTGGGCTATGTGCCTGGTGAAAATAGAAGTTTTCTTTTGTTAAAACAAATTCTGGAAGTGAGAAAAGATCAAATCACAGCTGAGGAAATATGAATTTTGCACTGTACTATAACACATCAAACTATACAGTTCTGACCTGCCTTTCAGGACAGATATCTTCTGGATAACGAGTGTAGGATTGCAGCTTCTGAAAATGACACATTTTTATAGTGAATATGAAATCTGTTATTAGCCAATAACAGATGTAACTATACTGACTTCTGAACACCAATTCTCCCCTTAGATTTGGGGATGTTCTTTTGTTGGAATACAAAGTTTTGACAAGAGGAAACTGCTAGTCTTGACTTAAAGATCATTGATTTACCACAGTCAAATTAGCATTTTACTCAATGTCTCAGTATAGTAAGAAGTTCCCAACAAAAATATCTTCCAACACATACTGTAGACAACAGCTCTGAGCATAATTTTTCTTTTTCATACCAGAGGTTTATACAATTATCAGCTTAAGCTTTAATTGGATTTAACTAATTGGTAAACAGGATTTTTATTCATTAGTTTTATACATGTATCAGTTCCTCATTTAAGGTTTAATTTAAATTCAATATAAGCAACTGGATGGCTGAGATATATTAAAAAAAAAAAATCAGTGAAAAACCTTAACAAGGCACAGCATTTTCTTCACTTTGGTATTTCTAAAGATGCTTATTAATAAATCTGATCACTTTTATGTACATATATAATCATATTATATAAAATACATTTCTAAGGGGTCATCCTATAAATTTTTGTATCAATGCGAAATGGAATGCAAGAGGACTTTAATGTTTATCAAGACTTACATATAGTCCATACAACTGGTCTATAATGGAGAAAAGAAACATACCAATTTTAAAACATATTTATATTTTAAAAATGAAGGTCTAAAAACAAATAATTATATTGCTATGAACTAGTCCCATGGTTTTCCAAAAGAATATGGAGGAGTGTTTAAATACTGTAGCAACTTAAAAGAATAATTATGACTATGAATAAATGACCATTCACAAAGCATCAGTTAATTTCCTGCTACAGAAGTACTGCTATTAGAGATTTGGGATATGGAACCATGAACTGAGCCCACAGATTTCCATAAAACTCACAGCTAATGCTACAGTGCTTTGGTATTATTTTAGAAGACTTTTCAGGTTCGTCTTTACTGTATTTATAAAAAGGGTTAGCGGAAAATAAAGGATGAAAGCATAGCTGACATACTCTCTTTTATACATTCTAGGGCCTTCCTATGTGTTTTAGCAAGATTCTGGCTGTAATTACAGGTGTTCTGATTGTACCTCTCTCTGTGCCTTTTGTTAAAGCACACAAGCATTAGCAGAAAAGATGTTTTGCTATAACAGCAACATAAATTGTCCAACTGTTCCCACTCATCATTTTCCTGCAATGAAACTGCAGAAAAATAGTCACGCTGCAATAAATCTGTCTATAAGTGAACATGTTAAGAGAAGATACTGATTTCATCCTACCATACTTATCTATGTGCTATGGAAAGAAATCTCATGTCAGTGACATAATGCTGGCAATTGCAAAATAAAAGATACCAATGAAAATTATGAAAAAAAAAGAAAAAAAATGTACACTTGAATATAAGAAAAAAGTTGGTGTAAAGTGACAAGAGTAAAGATAAGAGAGATAAAAACATGCAAAGAAGGAAAGTTAACATAAATTTATAAAGTCAGAGACAATGAAGAAAAACACAGAAAAAAATAAACACTCCAAACATGCTGAAGACTTCATTTACTAAAGCATATCCAATAATTTTAGTAAACATATAGACAATTTACACTGGTGTCCTACAAAAATGAACAGAGTTTTCATCTGACACATGTCCAAATTTTTAGGTTCGATCACATGTTCTCCTTTATGGGTGTTTCCTGCAAGTGAATTGGTGAGAAGGTAAACAGAAGTTTGACTACCGTAAACTGTTTTTTCATTTAATCCTTGGCTCTGTGCAGTGACTTTCGCTGTATGTTACTAGTGACTCAAAAGGTTTCAAAATGCTCTTCATAGTAATGAGAGATCTTTTAGAGACCTACTCACTTAATTTACTGGTATATCAAGGGTGTGAGATAAAGGCTAGCACAGATGAACCCCAGATTTTTTCATCTATTTTTCTTAGGGTCCTCCAACTAACTTGTCCTTCAGACAATTGCTCCTAATCCTGAAGTACATAGAAATTAATTCCCAATGTTTTCTGATGGACTTCCTGGTTAAAGACCAATTAATCTCTGTGAAATTCTTATGAATAATTAGGCTCCTATTTGCAGGGTTTTTGATGATGAAGTCTTAGATTCTGCTCAGAGCCAGCTGTCTTCAGCTTCACTCAGTTCTTTTAAAGAGATTTCCAATTGCCTATAATTTTAGTATTTCTTTAGCTTCCCCTGTTTTTACGTGACAGTCTTCTCCACAGGGCATCCCTTGCAGGCAAGATACTTTACTATGGTCAAGACAGTGATAATGTTCATCTTTATCACTTGAAGATTAAGCAAATGAAAATTCTATGAGCTCATGTCATGTTCTCTTCTTGTGCAAGTCCATTGACAGTCATTTCACTGCCCAGGAATCCCTGCTATAAGAAGCTGTCAGAACTACGGTTTAAATAGGAAGGGACACATTCTGTTTAACTGTTACACTAGCTTAAGTCCCAAGTAATTCCACTGAAGGCAGTGGATTTGCTCTGGATTTAATCCATTCTAACTGAAAGCAGAATTTGGCCCTTTGATTCCTGCTGCCATTGCTCAATTGCTGGGAGATTTACTATATGGGGTATGCTCTGTACAACTAACACGCTGCAGCATAGTTGTTGATCTACTTACCAGCAGAGTAAGAGCTTTATATTTGAAATAGCTGAAACTTCTGAGTAGAAATAGATTATAGGAAATTCCCAGCTCAGCTCTAATACCAATTTTCAGGAAGCAAAAATACAGCTTTCCACCAGGCTAAACTACTTGAAACGGAGGTAGTTTAGTGCACAATGCTTTATAACATACTGAATACTCTGTCTGCAGCACTCTAAATGGATAACATCATGATTTGATAGAAAACCTAAAAATTACTTTTCCTAATGGGAAAATGAGGAAAAAATCCAAACACTGTTGGATACTGTGCAGCAGCAATTCATCATCAGAATTGACAGCAAACAGCCATTCTCACTGACTTCCACAGGTTTTCATAACAGAAGAATTTAAAGGGGGATGAGAGGAGAAAGTACTTATCTAATATTTTATTTTAAAAATTTATTAAAAGTTGAAAAATATTTGATAGGCTTTATGAATGAGTAAATAGTGGGACAAATGGGGAACTTACATTAAAATATAAAGCAAGGCAGTATAAAATATTATAATCGCAGAAAATCTTGATGATCACAACAAAAATATTGGTGAAAATCTATAAAGAAAGGGAAAGGAATTAACATAGTCTGGGATTAAATTTTCTCTAGTCTATGCTGTTTGCACCAAGTTTACATATGTGGGCCAGTTTTACTTCAAAGATAGAAAATAGGGATTTATTTCAATTATACAATTTTCTTTGTACAATATTTAAACATTCTAATCAGCAGAAAGGGAAATTATACTAAAAATATTAAATATGCTCTTGACTTTTCTTAACAAAAGCCACAGGAATTAACATATGATTCAAACTCACTGGAAAGATCTATTATGTTAAAATAGAAACAACCACACATCATATCTACTTCTTCCTAACCTATAGTTTGGATGCTGATCTCAGCAGAAAAAAAAGTGACAGAAATTCTCTAGTGAATCGTAAAATTTTGGAAGCTAAATGTGTGTGTGTATACCTCTGCACGCATATATATATTTATATATATATACACAATCTCCATCTGCTATTTTGTATTTATTATTATACAAAATCATCACTTTGCTTCCTCAGCAGTATTTGTCCTCTTTAAAACCCTAACTCTGTTCCGAAACTGTTTCATGTTTGTTTTCAAAGACTTCTTGTAAAATATTGGTGGGTCGTGAGAGGTTTTTTGACAGTAAAAATAAGAAACTACCTTTCCATTTGGGTTAGAACTGAGATGAAATGAGGAATGGCTGCCACCAAGCAGAAAATTTTCTCACTTTATGTGTGCCAGTTAATTACGACACTTCAGAGGCGCTTCTGAAAGGATAAGGCAAGCTGCATAAATTTAGCTGTAATCCAGGCAGGCAAAACTAATTTGCAGAGGATGGCCTTATCTAGCTGCTGCAGCTTTCTCAGAAAATTAACCTTGGATATTTGGGCCCAATTCAGAAAGTGTTTGATTTTTTTTCCTTTCCTTCTCTGCATAAGAGAATTTTAAATTCAATACAATACCTGACTTTTAAGAGGCACTATGAATGCTGTAGGCAGTTCAGAGTTATTACTGACAAGCAAAAAAATATATTTATATACGTACATATATATGATTGTCCTTCATGCCCATAATCCTGCCTTCTTGCCTGTGCATCAGAGGGTTTATCACCATATGTATGGATTGGGGGGGTCTTTGGATTAACACAAGATGCAGCTCATTTTAATGTACTTAGAAAAATTCATCAAAGTTCATTGCAGAATAAGTCATGCATACTGACTTGTTCATTCCAGTGGAAATGAAGAAATCCCCATAAAAATAGAAGTTTAATGAAGTGTTGGAGTAGAGTCCTGCCTGTCATTCCAATTACCACTGATTTAGAATTTTTTCTTGATACACCACTATTAATTGCTCTTACTCAGCACAATCAAAAGTTTACCTTAGATTTCACAAGCTTCACCAGTTCATGGGTGAAAGATTTAGTTAATAAGTGTTGCAAAATCCACCTTAAAAGCTTCAGGCATAATATGAAGTATAAGAAGTGTTACTGGCTCCCTAGAATTTTGCAACTTACCTCACTAAGACTGACTTTTATTTTACATTAATGAGTTCACAGTATGATCCCCCCTCTGTCAAGACAATATTCACTGTAGGAAAACACGAAAGCATAGCCGGTATAATATTTTGCTTACATAATTTAACTAGTTTAAAGACACTGAATGTTTTGTGGACGTGACAATTTGTGATATTTGTCTGGTCAAATCTGATCACCCAAAAACATGTCTAAGATTATTTGGAAAAGAACTTTTCTTTCAATAATTTTAGGCAGATGAATCTCACTTTTTCCTATTAGCAGAGAGGAAGATATCTCCTTTACAGACACTTGTTCCAGTCTAAGCTTGCTGACTAAAATGAGGACTACAAAAAGGTAATAAATACCTTTTAGGTCACTTCACTGACTCCTGTCTTCACTGACAAGTCCTCTGAATTTAAGACCACCAAATTCATGCTAAATTAATCTAACCTCTAGTTAAAGCCCATTAACTCTTTTGATGTTCAGCAGTATGTTAATTATGACGATCTTTGAAATACATACTCCATTGTCATTCTACTTTGATTAGGCCCTTGAAAATACAGCTAGCTTTCAAAACGATCTGTAGATTTTACGCACATAATTCTGAATATTCCTATCCAATGCAGAAAATCACATGGCAATGCAATCTTCACTCTTGCTCTGAATTTTGCCAGGTTTTAACAACCAAGGGCTATTTATGATCAATGAAACACAAGCTAATTTAGCACTGCCCTTCTTCCCATTCAGCTTCAGTATGCCCCAAGATACCTTTTATTCTTGCATTATGTCAGTACAATTTTATGTTAGTGTCAAGATAGTGAGTAGCTGTCACTTGATCCTGATTTTGGCCTTCAAAGCAATAGTAAGATTTCATGTGGATATAAATGCCAAAATATCCATTCCATAATGAAAGTGCTTTCATTATTGTAATTGTCACTGTCATTATTATTTTTATATGTATTACTGCTTAATTTTTACCACTGTAAAAATTTGCAATGTGCAAGCTACTATCCATTCAGGTAGGAAAGTCCAACTGTTATCCAGTACAGCTTGTGTTCAAAGAGATATACATTGAAAGACAGAAAGACATAAAGGGGACAGTTAAATGCCTGGTCAGAATTTATCTTAGGGAGCAAAAAAGAGGTTCAAATCTAAAAGTGCATCCTTCTTCTACAGGTAAACATGAAAAGTAGTAAAGCTGAGGTATGAAAAAAATGGTGCGTACAACTATCAACAGAGAGCATAAAATGAAAAATGACCGAAGCATCTGACCAGCAAAGCACAGCAAACTTTCTCCTTTGAAGACAGTTTTTGAAATTATATTATATTCTTAAAACAGAGCTTAAATTGCTTCAGTTTCTAAACATATTTCTCCTCTCTGAAGTTTTATTTGATGTTAGTCAATATATCTCCTGAATGTGCAAATGTTTCGCTCGGAGCAAATAAAAAAACAGGACCAAGCTGCAACAGATAGAAAGATGCTGATCTTCAGGATTTTCTTGCTTCGGTCTTTACTAGATACTCACAGAGTTACTGATTCAGTAAGATACCCTAATTTGCCAGGTTTTTATTTAGTTGGACACAAAAATAAACCTAGAACGAGATATTCAGTTGAAGTGGGAATTTACTATTAACTATTACTAAATTACTATCAACATACAGTGAAATGAAGTAACTCCATCACACATACTTGGGAGTGTCTAGAGCAAAACATCAGTGTTAGTGAGTACTCATATTTTACCCCTTCCCTGTGTAAAGCATAGTCAGAGTTTCTGAAACTGTTTTTGTTAGATAGTCTGGTGACTGTTACGGATAGTGGCACTAGGTAGGTATTTCCAGATTTCTAGACTTTTGTAGAAGTTAGAAAGAAGAACCTACATAAAAGTCCATATTGAACACTAATTTACATGAACTCCCTTTATATGGAAATTCTTACTCTTTGCTTGGACAGTAAAATCTTGAAAAATCGTCTCACGTTGCTAAGCATTACACATAAAATGTAGTTCAATACTGCCAGGTATCTCCTAAGCTACATATATAGTCTTATGTGATGATGGAAAGAAAGAAGCATCTCCACTGATACATGCTCACTGAGATGTAAATCTAATAGTAGGTTTATGGTAGGATTCATCTTTTCTTTCACCACTAAGAAAAATTCTCAATTTTAAATGTATCATGCAAATAATTGAAATTTGGCATACTGAATCATAGCCTAATACTCTTTGCATTTCACTGTATGTCAATACTTGTACTGTTATTTATTTTTCTGTTAGCCAAGGAAAAGTCAGGGATAGAACCACTCAAAACAGAATGGTCAATACTCATGAAGTTTGAACCCCAGATGAAAGAATTCCACCATGTACTTTGATTATTTACCAAATCTAACATGGTCACCACTGCTTATGGAGTTTCATTACTAGAGTCTTCAGGACAGGACATGATAATGCCATAGAGATCTACTGTAATTGGTTACACCATTAGTTACTACTACAAATGGGTCCAGTTGTGCTGATAAAAAATGCGTGTTAGAACGAGAACCACCAACATAGCATTTATCATTTTACGAGTAAGAAGAGTAACTACAATATCTTACGTTTATGAATCTCAAAACACATGTTTGCATGTCATTTGGAAAACTCAAAAATATGTCTAAAATACACTAGGAAGTGTCTCTAATGTGAGGAAAATTTGTCTTAGTGGTTACTGCACAGAAATCATTAGGCTTGCAATATTTTGTTGGGATTTTTACTTTCTTAAAGTGGTAGAGAGAAGGTTTTAACACCAATATCGATTGCATAGTTTACACATATGCTCAAAAATCTAGGTGAAATGGGAATCTTTATAAAATGGCTCTGATTTAATAAATTCAAGGGCAAAACTGGGATTAAAAAAAAAAAAAAGAAAACACAAAAACCGGTCAAGAGCAAAGAGGAACTTCAGCAACATAACAATGGAAATGGATTCATGGTAGACATACAAGTTCGAACAAAGACTCCTGAGGGAAAGGAGAAACCCTACGGTATAGGTGTGTGAAGGTACTACTTGCTACTTCAGGTCAGGGCAGAAATACAGAATACAAGATGCTGTTTAAGTGGTTGGAGTTAAAAAAGTGAAGTCAAAAAGGAAAATGTGATCAGCTGGGTTAGAATAAACTGAGTAGTAGTTGAAGGTGTAGGTGGGGCACAGTCTATCAGGCTTGGCAACAAAAGCAAATTAAATTTGACATAAGGCAGCACAACAAAAAGCTTTAGATGCTGTTCAAAGAAGAAGCCAGACTATAGCACCAAACATTACAAAGGAGTGTGGAAATTAAGGACTGATTCTTAGAAAAATCAAGAATCTTTATCTGAAGCTTGTGCAAATGATTCATATTGTAATCTTCACATGCACTTTTTTTTTTTTTGATTTAGGTATGCAAATTCCCTGTCTGTGTATCTTGGCCATGTGGATTTTTGTAAGGCAAAGAGCACGTGAATGTGCGCTTTGCACATATTGAATCAGAAAGGCAGCAAATATCAATTGATTTTATTCTTTAACTCTTTTTTTGTCCAATGAAAAAAAAGGAAAGAAATTGAATAAAGCACCTACATTCTTCTTCATTCTAATTTTACTTCTTCTTCCATTTCTTTTTCCACATGGCAATATTGAGAGCTGCCAATGGATTATTAAGTCCCTGAATAAATGACCCATCAGCATTTCTCAGAAAGAATATGAAAAAACAAGCTTTTCTTCATTTTTCATTCAAATAATTAGAAATCTACCCATCATTTCCAGTTATTTTGCTTTCAAATTAAGTTTATTCTATTTCCGGTAACTGCTTTACGTACGCGTTTAGCATTCACTCTTTTCTGTCATGCAAACAGTCTTGTTTGTGGTTAAGGCAGCTTTGCTAATGAAATGTCAAAACACCAAGTAGTTACTTTTTAATTTAGCCCAAGGTAGAATGCTGTAGTTTAGAGCCAGTGACCCATTGCTAAATTCAATTTCCCAACTGTTTAATTAATTTACATATACAATGTAATGATATTTAATTTGATATGCACATTCAAGATGTAGTGTGTGTATCCATTTCTAAATAAAATCTTGAATAGATTACTAAAAATTTCTAAAATCATATTTTTCTCCCAAGGAGTTATTCTATCAACTATTTTTTTAATTTAATTTTGTCATTTTTTCCATCATATTGCGTTTCCCAGAAGACCTAAATAAATATACCATAACTTCAAAGAAAAACTGGAGAAGATAATAACTTTTTTAAAAACCCTTTTTTTTGTTTTTTTGGGTTTTTTGGGGGGGAGGCAGTGTTGGCAGGAGATGGTGGTGTTTACTTTGGGTCGATATAAGTATATTGTGGCCATGAAAAAGAATCATCAGAATGCTGTGAAACCAACAGAAATTGTATTAGACAGATTGTATTGTATTAGACAGATAAGGCATTTCAGGGATAACTGTGCTATGTATTATAGCCTCACGAAGAGCTTTGGTTCTGTGCTCTAGGACCGTGAAGGAAAAGGCATGTTTTTCTATTGGATTAACCAAAAGTAAAACAGTGAATAATGCAATAAAAGTCCACACCAGTCCATGTGCTAGAAAATAAAATGACATAAAGTCAAAATAGTAATAAAAGAATCAGAGAAGGGCTGTTTTTATGGGTAAACATCCTAGGAATACCATGCTGTATACTTTGTTACAATAAAGGTTCTCCCCAGACTCATGACTCCAGTGCTGTGCATGCACCTTACAGCAAACAGTCTGGACAACAGACTTTTTAAGTAGATACAGAGACCAGAGGAAGGAAGGAAACAGATAAATCATGCCTCATCCACTGACTACAGTGAAAGAGAAGATTAGGCCCCCCATAAGGTTGCAATCTAACACTATACCTACAAGATTCTGCTTTGCCCTTTCCAGAAAAGGAGGCAAAAATTCCAGCGAGCAATCTGTAATTATGATTTCTACAGCCTCTCTGGATATAAAATGAAGAAATATAAATATCCAAAGAAGGACATCCTGAATGAATTTGACCAGTTTAGCTACTGACGTAACACTACAGACAATATAGCAATATAGTCAAATGTCAAATATGGAGCCCAGTTTATTTAGTGCTAACCCAGAACCTCATACCACTCTAATAGGCATCAAGAAGAGTATATTTCATCTAGATGCCCTCTTCTGAGTGAAATGTAAGAAGCTTTACAGGTCACAGAGACTTGACCATGGTCTACACTAAAAACACTGGCTAAAAACATTAATTGCAGAGTCAATCGACTGAATTATTCTTGGTTTTTTTCGGTCAGCATTGGGTATCTACATTGCAACATGCCTTATGGTCATGCCTAATGCCCATAGACTGGTTAAGGCAGGAACAATGTAAGATCAAGATGATCTGAACAGGAATTCATCTCACCTACCTTTAGACATTTAAAAGTTAGACATCTAAGCCTGAACTCGAGAGAACCAGGCACCTCTAGAGGGCAATTCATTTGACCCATCTCAGATGCCTATTTTAGTCAGAGATGAATCACCCTCAAGAGATATCTAGATTTCTCTATTGACTATAAAGGAAGCCTAGGGCAAGCAGTTCAGTGCTAAACTTCTGACTTTCAGAGATGTAATTTAGAAGAGATATATCCCACTCACTGTAGCAGTGAGATTAAGTTTCCACACTTAATCACTCATGCTGTTTTCAGTTTCATAAAATACCCAAGAACTTATCTCTAAGTATTCTTCATTTGCTCTCTTTAATTTCTACTTTGGTTTGTTTGCTTCTTCCCAAGCAAACACTGCTTTTAATTGTCACTCATTTTCTCCTTAAAATATTCAGTTATAAAAAGTTCATCGTAACCTTTCTATATTTCACCTTCCAAAACAGGCACCTCAGTGACAACAGCCAGAGCACATAATAAAAATTACTAGCTTTCATCCAGGTGTTATTCTTTCTTAAGATTTTCCTTTTGCTTCTGAGATGTCTGAATCTTCACTTTTCAGGTCTCTATAATGGAAAATCATTATCAGTCTTTCTCTATTTCATCACCAATTTAATAGATGATTTGTTTAACATTGTATATGATATTAATGAAATCCTTGGAAATTATTGCAAACATTCAGAAAACCAGAACGAGTGCTTGAATTGGATTTGTTTCTTCTGGGCTAGAGGCCTGACATTCTCAGACCAATTTTCTACTAGTGCAACTCCATTGACTTCAGTAAAATCTTTACAGATGTAGCAAAAGAGAAAATAAAAATACACCAGGCTTTTGCTAGACAATAAATGATTGTAATTGTTTCTATTGATTATTTATTTGTATATTCTCAATTTAAAAAAATAATTTACTTATTTTATTAAAAATGATTTATGTTTGATTCAATAAAAGTAGACATTTCCACAGTTACTTGCTAATAGTAACACATATTTGTAGTGGGTTTTTAATTTGACAATGGAAAAAGACTGTGTTAATCATCTGTTTCACAGAGCTGTTAATTGATATAAACATCTTATGTTCCCCAGTATTTAAATGCAAGTTTTTTTAAATAATCATCCAGCATACCTTGAAACTTTTACTCAACTCATGAGTTCTTTATTAAAATATATATCCATTTATTTTAATATAACTTCAGTTACTTCGAACATTTAAGCAGAGGATTCTTAAAGTCTTAAACACAGATTGAGTGCAATCAGCATAAAAATAATCTGACCGCCTTCCACATTGCAGAGTAAACGAGGCGTAACCTTGAATATGGAACTTAGAGGCTGGTCATTTCTTTAGCCTGTATTAGAGAATTTATGACTCTTCCTTTGGGAGAGGGGAACTGTTCAGGAAACTTTATCCCATCTCCCATAGGCATGGAAATCTTTCCTTATTTATGCTTAGATTATCAGCATGAGCACGTGTTTCTCATTCTCTGTAGATGTCAGAACTGCAACAACAGAAGTAAAGTTTGTGTGAGAGAGTAAGTTCTGGAAATGTTTTTTCAGTTGTTTTTCATGTGTACTTGACTGTATCAACTGGAGTCTACTATTTTATGTCCTATTGGGTATACTACAGACTTAATCCTGGAAATGCTGAACAATGTTCAAGTACACGTGACTTTTCCCACCAATGGACTTTCAAGACGTGCAACAAAAGCCAATTGCCATTAATCATTGTGAAGCCATTTCCTATGACTTCACAACTTTTTTTCAAGCAGAGTGCTTGAAGTAAACGCTTAGCAGGCGGGAGGAGTTCCTATAACTGGGCAGGGACCTGTTATGGCTGGGTTTGGCCCTTTATTTCTGTTAGAGAAGTGTACTGGATTTGCAACGGGATGTATAAATCTGTTCTAAATAATGCACATTTATGCATAATCCTATAATTTATCAATGTGTAAATATATACTGCACATACTTAACAGGACTGTGACAAGTGTACATTTAATCAAGCTTTCCAGATATAAACCAATGTAAGAATTATACGGCAGAAACCTCAGTGTTGTTAAGGTATGGCAGATCAAGAAAAGATGTCACCAAGATAAGCTGAAGGTATGGTGGCCCATTTTAAAGGAGCACTCTCAGGACCAGTGGTCAATCGCTTGGGAAAACAGTTAAGTCCAAATCTGAAGAACTTAAATCTGAGAGAAAGTTGTGTCTTTAAATAAAACAGACTTACGCATAGTGTTCCTGTGATTTAAAACATGCTGTTTTGTTTGCATATTTTCCAGTAACAGTCATTAGATAGTGTGGATGAAAATTCCTGCAACCAGAAGTCTGAGTGTTTTTTCCCAGATGAGTCCCCAGAGTACAGAATTACAATTTTCTTTCTTCCCAACATTGATAGTGTGCTACTCTTTGGTATCACTTCAGCAAAAAAGATGAGGATGAACTGAAATCTCACTCCAGAGATACCCTGATAATCTCCTAGGGGTTTCGATGCGATAGGTTCTGGATTCTGTTTTCTAGTTTCTGAATGAGTTCTGTAAGGACTAATAATCTTATTTAAAGGTGGAAAGAGGGAAGCATGTCCACTCTGGCCTCAGTTAACAGACATGTTTTTAAAAGGCCTAGAAAAATATTTTATCCACGTGCTGATCTATATGTATATGTTAAACATGTTCTGGTAAGGCATACTTTTACATAGATTTTTGCCTTTTTTAAAAAATGCCTAAATACAGTTCTCAGGAAGCATAAGCACGAAAGAAGCAGCAAAAGCTTAGGATAGAAGAAAAATTAAAAAGCCTTCACTCAGCACTGTTAGGTTGTAGACATCCTCACCCCAGAAAGTTGTAGAAGCTGAAAGTTTTATATTAAAGTCTTTTTAGACATGTCCTTTTTTCGGTCGCACATAGGTCCTGGACCAGATGATTTGAGCAGTGTAGCTATTTTATATAGTAAAATGCAACATAATTCAACTCAAGGCCCAGGCTAAGAGATTATAAATGTGAGGGCACAGAACAACTATGTATAAATTTGAAATTATGTAGTTTAACAGAAAATTAAACATTGCTAATCTTTCCAAACATGTGTGCAGAAAGACTTAATCTCGTTGCAGTAGTTCAGATCAGTTTTCTTAAGTGTAACTATGCAGAAGAAGACCAAAAATGAAAGAGCTAAAAAAATTCAGTTCAGGGCAACAGAATGAGGAAGCAATTCAAAAACATGAAAGAGAGCAGATGTACAAATAGTGTTGTGACAGTGACAAAATGAAGCCGTATTTTTGAACCATTTCATGTTCACTTATTAGTAGAAGTGGAAAGAAAAATGTAAAAAGACTTGTCACTGCTTCATCTTGCCTTTTTAAACATGATAATTGCACAGTAATTTATCGCTGTCTCACAATTACAAGTAAATCAAAGTGAATTTATACTCTGAACACAAATGTGACAGAATTTTATATCAAGCAATACCTTTTTCTTTAGATGGAAGCAGATGTTGGCAACAAGCTCAGTAACGGAAAAATACCTAAGACAAAAGCACTAAAAGAACACCAAAAATGTGAAATTACAATCACCAAATATATTATTTCTTTCAATTTATCATTTTATGGCACTTTTTGCTTCTATTGTATCACAACATTTTGAGTTTGATAAGTCAGGAAACAAATCACTTGCTTATGACTTCATATACCAATGGCACTTTTTGGAGGTTTCCAGATACATCTCTGTGGTGTTTATTACTTTATTCTCAACTTGCATGTTTTAGTTGCATATCTGTGTTAGCATACCCCTTTGAATCCTATAGGGTAATAACCAAGTACCCAAAAGTACTCATAAACAAAGTGAAGAAAGTTAGAAAGGAAGGGAAACTTGAGTGTATGTCTGTGGTTGCCTGTACACAACTAGTCTGCTCTTATTCTTTATTGTAATTCCACACATATCTAATGAAGATTATAACATAATATTTATGTTTTTATATATAGTTGTGTATGAGTATTTATACATAAGCATATATATATTTAAAGACAATTCAGATTTTTCTAGTCTTATCTCTTTTTTTAACATCAATATGGCCTCAGCAAAGGAATGTTCTTTGTTTCTGTGCTTAACATTGGCCAGTTGTTATAGGCAGACTGAATGACCAAAATAAAAACCTTAGCTGTTGTTTGTCTTTAGTCTCTTAATAGAAGGAAAGGATTTTAACAGAACAGGAATCTCAAGCAGTTAAAGCAGTAAAACAGATTCAGAATTTCCTTCTTGCAATTTCTCTCAGGCATGTAATTTCTCTTTTACATATTAAGCACCTGTAGCCTCTAATGCAGAAGTAAAACACTAGTTATTCTTTCAGTAAGCTTCAGTTCTCCTACTTCCTGAAGGATGCAGAGGATCTATTTGGGCTAGAGGAAAGGGAAGAAAATATAAGGTAGGGATGGAAACTGGGTGAAGAAAAGCAGGAGGATGTGAAGTAACACAGTGGAGGGAGATAGGGTTGGGATCTGCAGATGTGTGAATTAGACTCCATACTGAATAAATCAGGGGACTTTGGATTACAAACTCTGTAAAATCACAACTAAAAATTATATTAAAAAGCTGCACTTATTAAAGTAACCTCAAATATATTATTTCTAAACTCTTGAATGTCTAATTTGGCATGCTTAAATACTGTTTCCTGTATGGCATTCATAAAAATTCAGTATGGTATTAGCTATAACCAACCAAACACGGTAATACATTTTAATTTTCTTTTAGTCATATAAAGACAAATAGTTTGCTGAATGTCTCTCTGGGATAGATAAAATACAAATTTTAAATATCAATGCTTTTTCATGTTTTTATGAAAATGTTTGATGGAGGTCTTTCTGTTTTGCATAGAAAAAAAAGAAGCGTTTCCCTAACACAAGGTAACATAAACACTCCCTAAATCCTCAAAAGTGAAAAGTGAGCATCCTGAACTTAAAAAAAACAAACAAAAACCAAACAAAACCCAAACCAAAACATACAAAAAAACCCCAAAATACCCATCAACACAAAAATACACACAGCAAAGAAAAAATCAAACCGAAGCAAAACAAAACAAAAAAACCCCAACAACAACAAAAACAAAAACCAAAGAGAAATGTTTGTCTACATCTATAAATGAAAAAGAGAAAAGAAGAGTGAAATGAGATGTGACTGCTTCTGAGCACAGGGATTTTTAGGCAATACATTCATTTTGTATAGTTGTCAGAGAAGCAAATGTTCCAGAAATACGGGAGTTGAAAAATTATCCATCATCTCTCTTGGTGAAACAAGACCTAGCTAGAGGATGAGATGCCATGCAGTCATAAGTTAACAGTGTGGGCAAGGTCCTATTGCTATGCAATTTCAATACCCAAGCTGGGCAGCTTGTCTGTTCTTTTACCTAACATCTTAAGCACTAATCATTCAAGTTTGCTTCTCACTATGACCATCTGGTTAGTATAGAGATGACATTTAGAAGCACCAAATTTCTGAACTGTGTTGATTTACATCATGCTTCCTTTTTTCTCCAGGGCAATATAAATTCATATGTACCTGAAACAGGACTAGCCAAATCCTTCTCATAGGTTTGTGGGTAATGTTAATGGGAGATATTACAGAAATAAAGACATTCAGGAGAAATTACAAATCTAAAACTTTTCATCTTTACAAGGATTGGAATAGGACCTTCTGACATGGTCAAAACTTTTAAATTAAAATAGTTTGCTTTTTCTAAAAACATTTTTTCAATTTAAATTGTTTATTTAAAAACTTTTATTTGAATTTAAACATAAAATTCAAATTTCAAAGAAAAAATTATAGTTATCATTTGTGTTTTAGTGAAAAGTTACTTGAAATTCAAAGAAAAGAATAAATGTCTCCACTTAAAATCATTTTTATTTTTTTCCCAAAAGTTATTATTTTAGCAACAGACCAGAATTCCAACCTCAAATGACATTACAAGAACGTTATGTTGCATTATAATCTTTTTCATCAAACATGACCTGTATAAATAAAATTTTACCAATGAGTGAATAATAAATGGTAAAAGAAGAGAGTGATCAACTAATTTTCAAACTGTGAAAAGAGAATAATATTTACTTTCTAAACAGGAAATTTCTGTACCAGCTTTCCAGTGAGGTAGGGGAGAGCTGCATTCTTACTGTTGTTTTTTGTAGCTGCCCTCTGGAAGCACTCTTTTTGTCCTACTGGTGATGCCTGCTGCAGGGGTAGCAGCTCTGCTTGCTCCTTATCATAGTTTCTGTAGGGAAGATTTGAGATCAGATCACAGTGTTCACATGCACTTGTTGCATTTATTAGTTATGCAAGGCAAGATCAGGACACGTAGCACCATAGTACAGGAGAAACATGGAGCTCATGGAGCAGGTCCAGCAGAGGGTTATGAAGTTGATCGAGGGACTTGAAGCATCTCTCCTGTGAGGAAAGGCTGAAGGAGTTGAGCCTGTTCAGCCTTGAGAAGAGACAACTGAGAGAGGATTTCATCAATGTCTATAAATATCTGAAGGGGGAATGCCAAGAAGGAGTCAGGCTGTTCTCAGTGTTGCCAGGCAATAGGACAAGAGGGAACAGGCAGAAACTGATGCACAGGAAGTTCCGCCTGACTATGAAGAACTTCTTTACTGTGCAGGTGACTGAGCACTGGAACAGATTGCCCCGAGAGGTTGTGGAGTCTCCCTCATTGAAGCTATTTGAGAACTGTACCATGTGCTATAGAATGGCCCTGCTTGAGCTGGGAGATCGGACCAGATGTCCCGCTGTGGTCCCTTCCAGCCTGACCCATTCTGTGTTTCTGTGATATTTTAACTAGCTGTATAAATCCTCTTGCAATGTGGGTTTTTTACAAATAGAACTAAACTCAGATTTCCAAATTCTCTTTTTCCAGTCTCTGAAAATTTCAACAGTGTATAAAATGCACTTCAAATTTTACAGTCATTATTGCTTGAATAAGTTTCAGTTACTTATTAGTTTATTAAAGTGCTGAGTCTTTTAATTTAACTAAGGTAACTGTACTTAGAATTAAGTTGTTGAAGCATTTGGGTATGGATTTCTCCTATGAACAAGGATTACAACATTCAACCTTTACAAATTAGCACATTTTTGGTTTTTGGGCTTTGCGCTGTTGAAACATAAAGATAAATTCTTCTCAGAAACAAGAAAATATACTTGCTTGAACAGAGCTGTATTGTTTTAGCCTGTGTTTTATAGCTGTGAATGATATTGATTCTCACTGACACAGTGTATGCTTTGTAAGGCCTGCTGTGGTATCAAAAGTGATTTAAATAGGATCACCCAGAAGCTGATAACCTCGTGGGTGAGATTAGCTGCTGTTAAACCCACAACTGATACCCAAACTGCACTTTCTTTTTATGCCCTTAGAAAGAAAACGGTTCATTTTATTTTTCCTGAATCAGAAATGACAAAGGAAATATATGGTCATATTCTCTTCCTTCCAGATGACTTTTTCACAAGGTGAAAGAAAGTTTATGCAAATGCAAATAAAGATGCAATTATTGTAGCATTCACCCAGAAAATAGTGTATGGCATTGAACTAGAGAATTCCAAAGCCTTATGCTACTTCATATGACTAAACCAGGAAGAGTAAATAATATTTCTTTTGAAAATTTTCTCGGGAAATAAAATAGCAATTTTATTTAGGTCAGGAAAGCACAACAGTGTGAGTAAGATATACTCAGTCTGTGAGATCAAGTTCAACATGCAGAAAGAAATTTAAAACAAACATCATGCATTAGAGAGTTATTAGTACAACAAGCAAGTTTTATGTTTTAAAGCAGTATTTTCTGAAAAGATTAAATAATTATTATTCTCAATATATTATGCTTTGACAGCCACTCCCCTAGATATTCTATATTGCGTCAGGCCTTATAAACATGAAATATCTAGATTTTCATGAATGCAAAATGAGGTATTCTTCATCTCAAGTACCTGGAATACCTAGTAATGTCCTAATACATGGCAGTAGAGCCCAGCTCCTTGGCCTGCATCCTGCCTGTTTCAAACTCATGTCAGTCTACATCTTGCTACTAAACGGAGACTAGAGGAAATATTGAATCAATGATAATATACAACAAAGTACCACACAGCCACTGGCTCACCTGGTGGGATGGGAAGGAAGATCAGAAAAAGAAGTAAACAGTGTGGATTGAGATAAGAACAGTTTAATAATTGAAATAAAGTAAAACAATGTAAAATAATACTAATGATAATAACAATAATAATAATTATTAAAAAGGAGGCAACATAGATACAAATAAAACCCAAGGAAGACAAGTGGTGCACAATACAACTGTTCACCAGCTGTTGTCCAATACCCAGGTCATCCCCCAGCAGTGTTCAGTCCCTCTTAGGAAGCTCCCCCAAGTTTATATACAGAGTATTGACATTCTGTGATATGCAATATCACCTTGGGAATTTGGGTCAACTGTCCTGGCTATGCTCCCTCATGGCTTCTTCTGCATCTCCTCATTGGCAGAGCGTGGGAAATTGAAAAGTCCTTGACTTAGGGTAAGAACTACTTAGTAACAATTAAAAAATCAGTGTTATCTACATTACTCATACTAAATTCAAAAAACACAGCAGCTGGAAGAAAATTCTACCGCCTTCTACCATGTATTGGAATTAACTCTATCTTAGCTGGAACTAGGACATAATGAAAGATTTCTTCATCTGACTTTGCTTTTAGAACCTTTCAGACATTTTAATGGAAAAGGAATATGTAATTTGGAAGAGAAAAGTGTTGGTTAGTAATGCCTACCAGTACTATCAGTTGTAGATTAATATGTTTATACTCACACAGAAATAAATTTGGGCCATTGCTTTAGCTTAGCTTAGCAGACTGCCACAATTTTTTTCCAGTTTGATATTTCAAGGTTTTAAAATTTTCATTCAAGTATGACAACATTTTCTTATGTCTTTAAATTAAAATTGGGAACAGAAAATACTTTCTCATCCAGTTTATTCTCAAACCTTCTTGAGTAACCACAGGAGGTTTGTCTTGGTATAAAGTGATGTCGAGCCAGAGTAACAGCTCCCATGCCAATTCTCATCTTTCTGGCTGCACAGATGGAGTGAAAGGATTTCCCTGTGGGTTTTTTGGCATAGTCAGATCACCTAACAATTGTTCCAACTTTTTTATAAAAGGTTTTTATCTCCTCCAAATGTATTTTCTTAAGAAATAATCAGTGCCTATCATTTCCACTTTTTCAGTGGAGTACTTTAAATCCTGTAGTAGCAAAGTAGGTAGCACCATGTCTAGTTAGGATTAACTTCTTTCTGTTACAAGAGCTTGTTTTCATTTCTTTGGAGATAAAGAATCAGATGGACAAACAGTGCAGTTTTCCCCTTAAATTAACAGCTGGGAAAAAATATAAAAAAATGCAGAAACCCATGAATCTCACAGGTCCATAACTGCAGTTGTGAAAGTCAGCACTGCAATGTGTTTCACAGCTGATTTATGCCAGATGAGAACTTGGCTTGCCTCAAAAAGCTGGATAATCAAAGATGTCAGTGTACTTTGGAAATTTTCCTTAAATAGCAGTTCATGTAATATAGGGGGACTTAGAAAAGCTTTCATTCAACTCCCTCATCTGTATAGTCTCTTACTACCTGACAAATAATTGCTGCAGATACACTTTTCACTTCATTTTCAACACATCCCAAAAGGAAAGCATACACCCTTTCTCCCAATGTGCCAGAGAAGCGGAAAATATTGAGTCTGAAAAGATACCCAAAACAAGCTGAATAAATGATTACATATGAGTCTGTTTATTTTTTATTTGTGTTAAATGAGTGGAAACTGATAAATCCCAATCACCAGTAATGCTTAGACTTAATTCAGCACTGTATTACTTCAGCTGCATTTCAGTATGCTTCCACTGGAGTTACAAGAAAGCTACATCAACATAAACTAAATCATTCTTTATTCAAGTCCTCCAATATCTGCCATCTCTGTTCTTTACATGCCTACTGAATTTTGATACATATTGTGAACTTTTGTTTTATTATGTAGATATAGAGGAAGACATATACAGTGTCCTTCTGAGGGTCTGTACACAGTCTCAATTATGTATACACTACCTGTGTACACACACTGCAATAGGCTCACTGGGAGCGCTGGTTCTTATCAGATAATTGCTCAAGTGTAAACTGTTTCCCATGTCATATTTTATCAGGTTGCTAAGGATATTTAACATGCTCTGAAGCTGCCTATTTTTGGTTCCACATTGTGAGTCTATAACGTAGTCTTTTTTTTTTTTAATACTTAATGCTTTATATTATGTGCTGCAAATAAGTATTTAATTTGCACTTCAGTTAACAGTCATTTATTGTACACTAAGACTCAACTGACTGCTACGAGGACCCTTTTTATGATTTAATCCACTCACAAGAAAATTCAGTTGTTATCATAATATCCTCAAAATTGCATCAGTAATATATACAAAATTAATATATTATTAACAATGAAATGTGGGTATCTAACTGACATGAAATAATTTATGTAGAGAAAAAAGCCATCAATTAAAATACTTTCTTAATGTCAGGAAGTATTTAAATTAATTTAGTGTTTCACTAATTAATTCAAATCAGATTTACTTTCTTGGTTTATGAGACAACAAAATTTCTAAAGCAGGCTTTTAGCTTTTCTGCGTGAGTAATTGAAGGATAGCTATACTCAGAATACATACACATTTCAACTCAGCTGCACTGGATTGTGTTTTATATTGCCATCTCCTAAAACACACATATAAATATCATACGACATTTGTCTTCAAAAAACTGAAGGATTTCCATAAACCTGCTTCAAAAGATACTGAAGTAATTCAACATTAAAATCATTTAAACATTTAAATCAGTGTTTATCCAGTTGGATATTTAGTTGCACTGGTGCTGCACTGTCATGATACAAGCGACAGAGCTACATAATGTAGTAAAATGAAGGTGACGGATGCTGAAAGTACGGTAAGCTTACCCCTCTAGCCTCCCCCAACCATCTGGCTTCAGTACGGGTGATGCAAATTGAAAGAATAGGTGGTGATAGTCTGTGACTGCTGAAGTAGAAAACTGGGAGACATGACAAAGTTGAGAGAATACTTGAGAATTCAGCCCTAACAAAATGCTGATGTTATTTGTCTTATTTATGTCAGTCTATCAAACATTAAGATGAGGATCCTAGGATCTAGTTGCCCTTGACAAAGTAATTTACACTGAAGCCTAACAGAAGCACAAAAAGCAAATGAACAGACATTTTCTACTCAAAAACATACATTTTCCACTTTTTCATCCATGAAGTTTACTTTGCCAGAGTGAAAATCCATTCCTGTGCCATGTCTTCACCGTAGCTTTTCTCAGACATCAGCTCAAATGCAGAGGCTTCACAGGCAGTCATAAAGGTCAGCATACATATACTATTTCCTTTGCCAATCTTGTGAACAAAACCCAAAATCAGTTTTTCAAATCAGCAAGCCCTATTTTATGGCCCAAGAAATGTGAGGATGTAGCAGATGAAAAACGAGTTCCTCAATCTACTGTCAGAAACCACCAGGCAAAACCTGCAGAGTTAAAAGAACGTATATATCTCTCTGTAGCTCAGAAAGTCAGACACCATTTCTATACCAGTAGGAATATCCAGATAATTTAAGAGGCAGACTTAAAAGCGGAGTACTGCAACTGCTGAAGCCTTAAGTCAAAGATTGAATGACAGTTGTAAAGACTGCACCAAAAATGTACAGTTGAATGGAGGCCTCTAGAAAGATTATGCTGATAATTATTTAATATAATTGTCTTAGACAGTTGATCATAGAATGATAGAATATCCTGAGTTGGAAGGGGCCCATAAGGATCATCAAAGTCCACCTCCTGGCCCTTCATAGGACAGCGCCAAGAGTCCCACCATGTGCCTGAGCGCATTGTCCGAATGCTTCTTGAACTCTGTCAGGCTTGGTGTTGTGACCACTTCCCTGGGGAGCCTGTTCCAGTGCCCAGCCACCCTCTGGAGGGAAGAACTTTTTCTAAGATCCAACCTAAACCTCTCCTCACACAGCTTGAGGCCATTCCCTCATCACCTGTCACTGGCCACCACAGAGAAGAGATCAGTGCCTGTCCCTGCTCTTCCACTCATGAGGAAGCTGTAGAGACCGACTGAGGTCTCCCCTCAGTCTCCTCTTCTCCAGGCTGAACAGACAAGTGACCTCAGCTGCTCTTCATAAAGCTTCCCCCTAGACTCTTCACCATCTTTGAATGCTCTCTAAAAGCTTAATATCTTTCTTATATTGTGGTGCCCAAAGCTGCACACAATATTCAAGGTGAGGCTGCACCAGTGCAGAGCAGAGCAGGACAATCTGCTCCTTCAACCAGTTGACGATGCTTTTTGCCTCATGCCCTCCAGGACACGATTGGCCCTCCTGGGTGCCAGGGCACTGCTGACTCATGTTCACTTCCTATTGACCAGAACCTCCAGGTCACTTTCCATGGGTCTGCTCTCCAGCCTCCTGTTTCTCAGTCTGTCCATACATCCATGGTTGCCCCTTCCCAGATGCAGAATGTGGCACTTGCTCCTGTTAAACTTCCTATGGTTGGTAATTGTCCAGTCCTCTAATTTTTCAAGGTCTCTCCACTTTTGAGGGGGTCAACAGCTCCTCCTAATTTAGTGTCATCCACAGACTTACTTAGCATACCTTCAAGTCCTGTGTCCAAGTTACTTATGAAGATGTTGAAGAACACAGGGCCTAAGATAGAGCCCTCTGGAATCCTAGTAGGGCCTGCTCACCAGCCTGATGTAACTCTGTTTACCATTACCCTTTGTACCCAACCTGTCAGCCAATTGCTCACCCACTGCATGATATATTTACTTGACTGCATGCTGGACATTTTGTCCAGAAGGATATTGTGAGAGGCAGTACCAAAAGCTTTACCGAAATTCAGAAAGATTATATCAGCTGGCTTCCCTTGATGAACTAGGTGGGTTACCTTGTCATAAAAGGAAATCAGGTTTGATAAGCAGGATTTTCATGAACCCCATGCTGGCTGTGCCCAAAGAGTTTATGTCCATCAGGTTTTTTTCAGTGACTCCAGTGACTCTCCATAATTTTTCCACTATTAACATTTGTTGATGCCTAATAAGATAATTGATAATCAATGACTCTGTAAGCCATACTAAGTGGCACACAGTGGTACCAGCTTTAGCTGTATCCTGAACTGATGGGACATAAACCAGCTCATGCCTGTAGAATGTTTAAGGACTGTGGTGGGTTGACCTTGGATGGGCCAGGTGCCCACCTGGCCACTCTATCACTCCCCTTCCTAGCAGGACAGGGGAGAGAGTAAGGTGGGGGAAAAAAAAAAAGCTTGTGGGTTGGGATAAGGCAGTTTATTTAAAGTAAAAAAAAAGTAAAGCAAAGCTTGCGCACACAGAAAATAAAGCAGAGTTTATTCTCTACTTCCCATCAGCAGCGATGGGCAGCCACTCCTGAGAAGCAGGGCTTCAGTACGTGTAATGGTTCCTCAGCAGGCAGCCATTTAGACAATGAATGCCTCCCTTCCTGCTCCTTGTCTTAGCTTTTATATCTGAACTGACATCATATGGTTTGGAATATCCCTTTGATCAGCTTGGGTCAGCTGGCCTACTTGTGTCCCCTCCCAGGATCTTGCCCTCAACTAAGGAAGGAATGTTACAGTGCTGATGCTGTGCTCAGCAGTAGCCAAAACACCGGTGTGTTACCAACACCGTTCTAGCTGCCAATGCAAAGCACAGCACTGTGAGGGCTGCTGTGGGGAAATGAACTCCAGCTCAGCCAGATCCAATACAAGTGCATAGGTGAGAACTGTACCTTCTCTGGTTCCTGTCACTCAGCCTCAAAGCTAGCTCACCTTCTGTCAATGGAGTAAAAAGTGGCAACTAAAGCCCATAACCTCTCATCTTGTTGTTTTCCTGTTTTCCCAGGTTACATTAATCATACTACTCAGCTCTACAGACATTCTTTATAATATCCATATTTCAGTTAGTGCTAGGCACAAAGAAATACCTTCCACTGTGCCCTCTTTGTTAACCAAAAAAGAAGAGTGGGAATAAAGCATTTTGTATACTGAAATTACATCTGACGCATTAAAGACTTTTGTAGTAGTCACAGGGAAATGCAGTTTAGGCTGTTTGCCCATTGTCCAACACCAAGTACAGCAGAGGTTGTGACTCCCAGACACCACCATTGCTCCAATAACTAATAATCATTCCAGATTTCAGCACTGACTTCCTCTTATTTGCAAATGCTTTCACGTTCCAATATAAATGCAAAATCTTTACTAGGTGTGGCCAAGAGCTTCTGTCTCTCACCTATTCTTTGAGATAGTATAGTCAGTTGTTTTGACTTTTCAGGAGCCCAAGAAAGGCAAGCAGGAAGAGGACAAAGTCATCCTATGTTCAGATCTTATCCCAACATCAATGTCCATTATAGCAATGGCTGCATCATGAACTGAACTGAAATGACAAATCTCTAGAAACTCGAAAAAGTCTATGTATAACTTTCAGACCTTTTATCTACCTTGATCACAAAACTAGTTTGTGACTCATAAATTGCTCTGACACAAGCAAGAGAGTTTGTTACCACACTTCAGATCTGTTTAAAGTTATTGAAAATAGGTTTTATGTAGTTCTTTAGTCACCAACTCCACAAAAAGCCTTATGACAATGATTGTTAAAGTTCTTTAAAGTCAGCTAAACCTTGCAGTAAGAGCTAAGCAAAAAACTCTATTAAAGCTGCAGGACGCAAAATTATCTAATTCACCCAGTCTTTAATAGGAAGCTTCAAAGCAGCTTTTGTTATTTCTCAAGATTTCTTAAAAGGTGTTTTAATAAACACTTTTTTGTTGTGAATCTTTTCATCCACCTTATATCTTTAGAAATTATCAACCTTAACTTATCTCAAAAATCTTCATTAAGTCTCACAATTATTTCTAGATTGGACCTCTTTCCCATTTTAATCATTGATTCCACAGAGACTAGCTTTGAGGATTTTTTTTTACCCATTTTGGGTCACACCAGGGCTACTTCTGTGAAATTCAATTAGAACCTTATACCAGTTCTCTATAAATTTCATCACTTCAAAAAACAAACAGTAAGATCTTGAAAGAAGCACTCTGCAACTGCCAGAAGGCGTTTATTAGCACTTTGTCAGAAAAGCATATATGTTTTTGGCTGATCAATCAAATCTACTTCAAATGACAAGTTCTTGAGCTCTGAATAGTGTGGACATGATATTCAGATTTTAGTTTTTTAAAAAAATCCAGCACTTCATCTTAGGATGAAAGCCTACAGGATGAACTTATTATTAAGTGCAAAATTATTGCTTCAGAACATTTACTTTTACCTTCAACTTTAGGTAAAGGCCTGTTCTCAGAACATTTATTTTGTCACCTTGGGTTGGGCCACCAGAATAGCCATTTAGGCTTAGCAAATGATTGCTTTTCCTTTCTCAGGTCATCCTTTCCCAAGGAATGTCAATAAAGCATTGACTGATTTGACACATTTAAGGCATGTCTGCTTTAGGAAAATTTGCAATAGAATAATTGTACCAATGTCACTTAAGATTGTCAGCATTTGAAGTCCCACAGTACAACTGCACAGAACATCTACTCTGGGAGGTTGCAGGGATGTTACTAATTACACTGGTGAAAATTTCATCTATACAGCTATGCTGCTGTAGAGTAGGTCGTCTCAATTTTTTTTCTTGGCAGCCAAATTGTCAAAGATGAGAAAGCGGCGATCAGAGTGAAAGACTATAACAGATCAACAGCCTAAAACAGTTGTGAGAAAAAACAGTTGAAGTTGCAGTGAAAAATGTAATCTCTTTACCAGCAAGTTTCAAAATAATGAGGCAAATATATAATTTTACCATATGGCTAGATATTTCTCCTATATTCTGATGTATTTTTGTTAATAATATTTTTGTCATACAAACTGTAATGCATGAAAAGTTTCAGGAAACAAGATTGTAAAGTCTTGATAGTTGTTAAGAAATTTATTTGGGTTATGACAAAAATTTTCCTGCAACTTAGAGTGGAGTAGACTCCAAGTTGCCCAACAACTGAACCATTCTGCAGAATACCTTACATCTAGTCCCTTGTCTACTTTATGTTAGACACTAAAGAAAAAGAGAATCAAAACACTATTTACTACATACAAAAAAAAAATCCAACAGGAATAACAGATTATGTAAATTATTAGCGCAATCACTCATTCTATGGGGTATACATTCTACCTGTTCCAAATATAACAAAATGAAAAGTAGAATTTAGGTTATGAAGATCTAATAATAGCTTTTAAGTATTTATGGTCAGCATATCTGTGGTTCTGACTAGAAAATACATTTTGACCTGAATACCCCATAAGTGAAAATTGCTTTGAAATTGTGAGATTAATATACCAAAAAACCTCCCAGAAAACAAGGAACAAACCCAACCCACAAACAATCAGTTTCAATACATTGTCATTTCAAATAATGGGAAACGCTGTTCAAAAATTTCCAAGCAACTGTATCTTCTGAACTGTTTTATACCTGTGTAATTCTATCAGTTCTTATTTTTACCTTTAGGCTCTAAGTGAGCTGAAATCATCGCTTTGCTCTAGTGACTGAGCACAAGACAATTTGAACATTTTAATCACCATTCAACCGTTCTAACTACACGTAAATATTTTAAAGTTGGGTGATTAGAGGCAGAGGGAGGATAATTATCCAGCATTGCCATCCAATGTATGTTTAATATTTTCAGCAATATTCAAAGAGCATGCCTTTTCCAATCAAGAATTTTTCACTAAATATTCTCAGGACCACACATATAAGGACGCAATGAGTACTAAAATCAATAGGAGTTTACAGCTTGCGCTGTCTAAAAACCCAATACCTTGATGCTCCAGATTATATTCCATCATGATTTGCCTAAGAAAAGAACAAAGCAGTAGGAGAGAAACATCTCAAAAAATCTGTCTCCTGGGGCCACTCTTCTAATCATTCATCTACATGCTTTCACCTTAAAATTCTTGAATTTCTAGTTGTGTGGAAATTTATAAAGAAGAAATCTGTCAAGAGTTATTTCATAAAATACCTAGAGCTATTCTAGGGAGTTTTGCTGAAAGAAAATAAGATTAATCTTTACTGAATGGGGCACTAGAATCTCACTGTTCACACATCTGTGCTTCAGCATTAATTTTTTCTCTTTCTGTTGAAGTGCATCTGACTTTTTTATTATTTGCTTTTGTTTCCATTTTTATCACTGATAACATTAAATTTGTATTAGTTTCCTAAGTACAGTGGATAAAATACGAATTGTTTGCACAGTTGCTGTTCAGATTATCATTGCTTTGCTTCTCACCTTAATGTCATCACAGGCACTACACCTTCCTTGCTAACCTGATCTTGATTTAATGACTTAACTTACTCACAACAGTAATGCCTCTTATCTTCCATGCTGCTTAATGTATTTGTGTTAAGAATAACTGAGATATCAAGCAACTATGCAAGCAAATTAGAATTACCACAAAAAGTTTTATGGTAAAAGATCATTACAGAAGTTTGAATGTTGAACTAATGAACAATCTAAAGATTTTATGTAGCTCCCAAATCACAAGTAGTTTCCCTAAATAGAACAGCTAAGAATTAACATTCTTTAGCTGAGGTTTCTGTAGGACTTCACAGGAAATTCATGAAGTAATCCCAAACCTCTGATGCAACTGCCAAAATACATATTGAAAATTTATCAATTCAATTAGGGACCTTCCTGAGGACAGTGACCTGGATGGAAAAAACATTCTGACATTTTAAAGAAAATAGCCAAACTGACTGTCATCCTGGCTTATGAAGTTGCCTCAAACCCTGGACTGAGTTTACCAAGGACAGTTATCATAACTGTCTCCTGTTCAGCCCCAACACTCTCCTCTCCATTTTGACCAACTAACTAATAAGTAACTTATTGACATTTCTCAGTACCCCAGAAGAAGTCAGATCTCTCCAACACATATAACTTTATGGTACAATAGAAACATTCATTAGTCAAGAAACTAAAATGGAGATGTACAGGCACTACTCTATCCATTCTTAAGGGGCACATATTCATGACACAATCAAAGATGTGAATGCTTTGTTTCCCAAATTAACCTTTTAAGATTCAGCCACTTCATGCCAGTTCTTAAGCGCACATCTACATAGTCAGGTGTACATGCTCAATGATTCCAGAAGTAATTCTAACAGTGACGAAGGAGGAATTTAAAATTAAAATTAAGTCAATGTATAACACCAGGTGTTACAGTCAAATATAAGAAAAATATAAGCCCATGGTACATGATATTTATTCCTTTATGTGTGCATACCTGGAATTTCATTGTAAGCAAACATTTCTAACTTCTCTGTGTTACACGCTAAGACGAAAACTCTTCTTCATGTTTTCCTTTTCATATCATTGTGTATTTAAAAAGTGCATGTCTTGCAAATAGAATTGCACACTGCTAAAATATTATTTTATTGTAACTGATTATGTCTGCTTCTCCATGTAATGCTTACCACCAAAAAGATTACTTCTTTCACTGGAAGAAGTAATTTTGTCTTTTCATTAGCTTACTACTACAAAAAACATGTTTATGACTGCTGCACATTACTGTTTACAGTGGAGAAAATCACCAAAAACATTTGAAAACTTAAGATACAGGGTCAAGTACTGCATAAAATTTATCACATGTTATTTCCATACCAGTTGGTAGCATCTAGCATCCTGGCTACTGCTAGAGATCAGCTTATATGAAGCTTGTTTCCAGTCACCGTATACCTATGCCAAAGTTTACAGAGTTAATAGCCTGAAAAGCAGAAAAATGAGTTAAAAGCATAAAAAATTAATGTATAGCAATTAACAATGAGTATATAGTATTAACAGTCATTCATTCTTGGACAGTATTTTTGACTTGCCTTCCTTTTCAATGATCATTATGTCAAAAAATGCTACACTGTCATGAGAGTGTTTGAATGGTGAGAACATAAGGAAAAGGGCAATATAAAAATAGGACTAATGGAGACATTTAAAGAAGTTAAATACAGAGAAAAACTTTTCTATGGTCTTGTGGCATTATTTGTTTAGAATTCTTATGAGCAAGTCTGAGACATCTGTATTCAGATAATCCAAATTACAAGAGAAGTTAGGAAAACAAAGATGATTGAAACATTTTAATGCAGAGATACTTCCTATAAGACATGCAAACCACATTCTGATTCCATAAAAATCTCCTCTCCCTCAGCCTTCAGTCTGCCATTATTAAAAACAATACAGACAGAAAAAAAGCAGTGTTTCTTAAGATTCCCTTCAGATTTGTATAAAAAGAGCAAAACTCTTTAGTCTACAGAGAAAAATAGCAGAGTTGGGTGTTCTGCATTACTGAATCTGCAAATACATCATTTGCAATATAAGGGAACATAGCAAAATACAGTCAAGATCCCAGAAGTAAGCATAACATATAATATATGCATATTTCAGGAGCTGAGTTCTATTTCAGGATTATGTGATACAGTAGATTTTAGAGTTTTAGACCTAAGTCTTATCTCTCCTGAATGACTACATCCCTGTCTTGGGAACAGAACTAATGTACCTGATTAGTGTACCTGAAAAATGCCCCCCTTTGCTGTTATAGCTGCAGTTGGTTAAGATCCAAGTAGGTACAGAGAACCCATAATGTTTTAATGACATAAATGAACCTTCCTAGTTACTTCAAACAAGTGAAAATGAAAAGATTTTGCCATACTGTCCCTAACACATACAATTACAGTACAATATAGTAAGTACTAATCGAATTTTGGATTCTCAGACTGCTGTGGTTTGTCCCAGCTAGCAGCCAAGCACCCACACAGCTATTTAGTCCTTCCTCTCCCCAAAAGAGGCAAGGGAGAAAATAAGAATAACAAGAGACAGAAAATTTCCTTGGCCAAAAAAAAGAAAAAAAAAAACAAACCAGGGAAATCACTGACCAAGTACTATCACAGGCAAAACAAACTTGGAGAATTTAACTTAAAACATTTAGTAACTGACTTGGGTATTGGGAAACAAAACAACAAACACGTAACACTTGGGAAAAAAAATATTTCTTTCCCACTTCCAATGCTCAGTTTCACTATAGGCATCTGCTCTCCTCCCCACTTGCTCATCCTCCATGTTATTGCCATAGACTACATTCAATCCCTTTGGTGAGGCAACAAGCAGCTCAGGAGAGTGGGATGAGGGTGTAAGGGTTTCCCTTAGCCTCTCTTAGTTTCTCACTCTTTTCTTCCACTGATGCTTCCAAGTAGTTTCCTTTGCTCTGCTGCTCTGGTACGGGCTGTCCACAAGCTTCACGGAAGCAGCTGTATCTGCACAGGTTATCCACAGACCACAGTCCCTTGTGGGATGTATCTCTTCCAGAATGGAGCACCTCCTACCACTCTGTCCTTGTTGGTCCTTTTTTCTCCGGTGTCCTGATTGGTGGATGGGGGAGATTTTAGAGTTTCTAACCTTTTGTAAATACAAACTGAGTAACTTGTTACAGATCAAGCCACAGATTCAGTATTCAGTTTTCTGAGCAGGAATATCCCTGATTCTGTACTCCAGATTTAAATCTCGGATGAGGGGAGGGAGGCAATATAGGGGAAAGAATCAACACATCATTTTCAGGGTTTCTTCAGTATCCAATTTGAGTTCTAAATTCTTTGACAGCAGATTGCATCAACTACAATACTGATGACATATTTTCTCCTTCTTAGATATGAGACTACCTTATGGGAAAAGAGTTAGCGTGTTCTGCAGCTGCATGTGTTGCAAAGGGAATGGCATAAGAATTAGAAGAAGTTGCGCTTTGTCACAGCACAACCAGCTCTCATTGCAAAGTACTCAGGGTAAGGGCCAAAGCAAAGGAGTAAGAGTTATGGTAACATACAGGACCTTCAACCCACCTCTTCCAGAAGATACACCAAAGATCCCTCCCTTCAAATATCTCCTTTCACAATGATAGAAAACCTCCATGTGGAAGCTACTCCACCATTCTGGAACCCCTGGAAGGAAGGAACTAAAACAGGCTCTGATATTCAGGCTCTATATGTGCTTATTGTTCAGAAAATATCAAACATTACTTCTCAGAAAGAAAATTCATAAACTTTCCTTCATATATTATAGAATCACTGAAGCTGGAAAAGACCTCTAAGATCATCAAGTCCAAACATTAACCCAGCACCACCACGTTCACCACTAAAGTATATTCCCAAGTGTCACATCTACAAGCTTTTGGAATACCTACAGGTATGGTGACTCCCTGGGCAGATTATTGCAATGCTCAAAAACCATTTCAGTGAAGAAATTTTTTCTAGCATCTAATCTAACCCTCCACTGGTGCAACTGGAGGCCATTGCCTCTCATCCTGTCATTTCTTACATGGGAGAACAGGCTGACCCCCACCTTGCTGCACCCTCCTTTCAGGCAGTTTTAGAGAGTGATAGGTCTCCCCTGAGCATCCGTTTCTCCAGGCTGAACAACCTCAGTTCTCTCAGCCACTCGTCACATGACTTGTGCTCTAGATCCTTCACATATCTCAAGTGTGTTCTACTGATGGCATTTTAGAGATTTATTCAGATGATGGCAAAAGAAATCTCTTTTTTTTTTTTTTTACCCAGAAAACTAGCAAAAATAATGCCATAGCTCTGAACTTACTCAGAGATGCCCAAATTCAAGTTGAAAGCAAAATGAGAGGAAAATGAGATGAATGCAAAAGGCACAGATATAGCAAGAGCACGAATCTTTACGAAATTTTTTGTCACTTGTTAAATCTTACTTGTCCTTAAACACAATAAAAAAAATTTAATTGGCTGGAAATATATATATACATATGTATATATGTATATTAATATATATAGCAATCACATTTTTAGGCATCCAGTTGAATACATTCATATATTGGATTAGAAGATGGTAATAAATTAGAATGTACTTTTGCATATTTCAATGAGCATAAACCACAGCCCTGACTGCAGAGTCTGACAGAAAGTGGTGATTTCAGAAGGAGTATTAGGAAGAATTCTGACTAAATCTGCAATTCTTGCAGCTTTGAACAGCATAGACTGCAGGCATGGCTTTCCTACCCTTTTTTGCTTGTCTTCCATGCCTTTGATTTTCTTTGGCATAGATGTTATCGTTCATACTATTTGCATCAAGCAGTGACTTGAGTTCACAGGCACTTTGAGTCTTGCTTAAGTTATGCATAATATGGAAAAGTTCTCTCTTTTGTACATGTATGCTGGTTAATATTTGCCTATTTGAAAATACACTCAGCATACTGCATGTTTTGATTCCAGACACAGCTACAATTTATGCAAAATGTCTAGTTCAATACAGCTGGAAATATATTTCAAGCATATCTTTTGTTTATCCAATCTCTAAAATTGGTATTGGAAAATATGTATTTTCCTACAAAAATTACCACTACAAAACACTTTCACTACTTTCACTTAGTCACAGAAGTATGTATTTCTATATGGTGCATCCTAGTGCTACATGAACATTGACTATCCACATGGAACTTTAGTCCCTTTCACAGAGACTTATAATGAGACAAACGGTCACAAGCTTGAGGAAAGCCTGACACAGCTTTTCTCTATGTGTAAGTATGGAATAAAGGAAACACACATTTTGGAATTCAACATAACATGTTGGATTTTATCATCACCATGTTCTAGACTTTGTCCTAAAGAATTGTATTCCTTTCTTTCACATTTTCAGTTTGATAATAAAGTCCTTACTCCTAAACTGGAATAACATAATTCTGTACACTCAGATTGATTCTTCACATTCTCATTAAATAAACCTTTATTAAGCAATCATCATCAAAATTTACAGCAGTTCACAGCAGAGGAGATGGTGTCCTCCGAATTTGTAGCAGACTGATTTTTTGGTACAGCACCATAAGCTCTGCTAATTGGCCACTAATTCCAATCAGGTACTGAATGGAAACTACAGATGTCCTCCTTCCCATTAGTTCCATAGTTCTTACCCCTTCAAATCACAGAAGGTGCTTTCAAGTCTAGATCTACTTCTTTTTAAAGTGAGAAAATACTAAAACCAGTCAATTTTAAACAAAGTAGATTAGAATAAAAACTATTACATCACAACATAAAATCTTTGAGCCAATAAAAACAAAACTAATGATTCTTCAGGTGGGCCTCCTATGATTGCTAAACAACATAAATGGAAAAAAAAATTCTGGTTTAATTAGTACACTACTCATTATTTATCTTCTCTTAGTTGAAATCAGCATGAAGAAATTACTCCATTCACATCTGCGGTGAAGGCATTCTTGGAGCAGAATACAGTGGTTGTCATAGGTTCAGTATCATAGCACAGTAGCTTTTCAAGGCTACCTCGTTGAAAATACGAGATTAAATAGCCAACAATGCAGCTATACAAGCTGGAATGTGCCCAAGCCACATTTTTTCTTAAGAATTCCCTTGGGTCTTTGATGACCCAAAGTAGCTTTCTCCTTGTTTCTAGCTCTCAAAAGCACTTCAGCTATTCTTTTATAATCCTGAACCCTAGATATCCCAGCAGTGAAGAGCTAAAGGAAAATGAAAAGGGCAAAATGTCAATAGTATGTATTGGTTTAGTAAACAGAATCCCCAGAAGCTCAGGAAACATGTCTTTTTAATGAGAAACAACAGTTTGTGGCCAGCTGTTCCTCATCATTATGAACATGTTAGCTCCAGCAAGATGTACAAATGGGGACTATAAACACAGTACGTTGTAAATAAGGCCTGCACAGATAATCTTACCTGTTAATATAAACAGCACTGAGAAGAGGCAGACTGAGCTCATATACTGACTGACAATTTAGAGCAAAACATACTGGTTTTCTTCACTATTTCAATGAGAAATTAGATTTAACATGGCTTCAACACAAGTGAGCCTCCTTAATGTGTTTATTAAAATGCGAATTGAAATTCTGAGTGGAAACATGGTACTGAATATGAATGTGAAGGACACTCTTTTGAGCTCTTTTACATCATTAAACTTTGCACACAATAGGATCATGCACTGGATTTATTTTCAAAACACAGCATAAATGTGGATTTATGCAGCTTTTCTGAAGGCTATTATGAAAAACATACAAGTGCAAAGAGCTAAGTTTACCACAACCTGCAGAACATTTTCTTCCTTAATAATAACAAGGGGTTAGCCAGAGATGACAGAGTTGCAGCAAGTATTTCAACATCTCCTGTCCTGTGATTAAAGACTGTCTACTGAAGAATTACTCCTGTCTAACATTAAATGTTTAGAATTTATCTGACAAATAAACAACTGAAAAAAACCCAAGAAACTTATCCATTAGTTTTTCATAGCAAATTACTCTGCTGTGTTGCCTTTTATTTTAAATATTTCCATTATAACAAGGGGAACAAAAAATAAAATAAAATAAAATTCACTGTCTAAGCTATTTTTCCATAGAACTGCAATAATGCAAATTAGACAGAATGACTTTCCCTCATTATAATTGGGCTGAAATGAGGTGGAAGGAATAGAAAGACAATTAACTTTAGAGGGTTTACGTTCATTTATTCTTTTCAATTTTTTTTTCTTCTCTTTTCTTTTCTTTTCATTTTTTTTATCTCCAACAATTAGGAGTAGGTTTAGTGCCCAATGGTAGTAGGTTGTCAGTGCTGCCTTCAAGGGGCTTCGTTTATCACATTTTTCAATTAACCTCTGCATTTTAACTTCATCATAATGCCTGTGCTAATTCACATTGAAGAAAAAACAAAAATCCTCATTTCCTGTCGTTATTTCCTAACTTCATAAAATTAAGGGGTGTGGGTCTTTTTCCCTTTCCTCCTTATTTAAGGCAGGGAGAAAAAGGATGTAAATTTCAGATGACAGAAGACCATCACAAGGGACAAAGGGTTTAACATAAATTACATTTCTACATAAACCTTTCTTTCTTTTATTTTATTTTCTGCTTATGAGGTGAGAAAAATGATTTTCATACAGGAAGCACATTTTATAAGTTTTAAAATTTGACTTAAGGCAGTTGAAGTAGATACACTAGGTTCAATACTAAACTAACCTCAACTTTTAGGAATGCAATCACAAAGAGAAAATTGTAATTTTATAGCTTTAAACCACTTTGCATGGCAAAAGAAGTACTACATGTCTAAGAATTCTGGCAATATGTTCACAGCAGCATAATTTTAAGCAACATTAGCTAAGCAAGTCTAGTTGTAAGGTGTTACTGAAATCTCATAGCTACAGCTCAGATATGTTTAACTACATGGAATAATCCTCATTTTTTCTACTTTGTCCCCTTCTTTACCTCTTCTCCCCAAACTGGTATTGAGCATCCGCATTTAGAACAGAAAGGAATGTAACTGTGTGTCCAAACTTGAGGGGTTTGCATTACATATGGGATACCAACTTTGCTGGAATAAACACCTTCTGTCCAAACTGGGTTACAAACCTGTGCACCCAGCTTTCAAACAGAATAGGCCTCTGTGTAACAAATTCACAGGTACTTTTACACATCTGCTAAATAATGCTATTTGCGTGGGATGGGGCTCAAATCATCTAATGCCTGATGTCTGGCTGCTTACATGGAAGCTTGGAAGCTAGTCCCCCTTGGCTCCCTTTCAGGTCAGTGGAGAGTAATGGGCACTTTCAAGGTTTGATTCATTTCACTTCTCTTAGACAGCTGCTTTAGGATGAGATAAATTGCACTTCAGACTCTACTCACTATATTGACTACATCTCTACTGACTATGAATGGAGCCCAGGGCACAAACATTACTCTTGATGAATTCAATCCTTTCTGGTTTTCCCATCATCTGCTCCAGGTACATCAACTAACAGATCACTGACTAAATTCAGGAAGTTAGTGATTATTAAACATCCACTAAGACTGATAGGCAATAAGCAAATTTGAGAGAGAGAGAACTGAGGTAAGAATTTGGAGTGGGATTTGGGGGACTACACTGAATTTCAGTATACTGATTTTTTAATGATTACTAGCAACTCCCTGCTGAGTGCTGACAGCCAAATAAATTGTTAATTCTCAATTGCCTTTTTTTTTTTCAAGCCACAGGTACATGAATTCTCAGCTATTTGCTAATAATAAATCAGTTTAAAAGCTGTGAGCTTTTCACTGCATGATCAGGTATATGACAACTTGTAAAGTAGGAGCTAGGCATGACTGATACTGAGAAACAACTGTTGTCCAATGTTTAATCTGGGTAGCAGCTGCATAAAATGTGAAGAAATTTGAAATAAGCCTATATCAATCTAAGAATGAGGAAGTTTGGACTAGTATTAGACTCATTAATTCGAGTATAATTGCACGATCTCCAAAGCCAATACAGAAATTGCCTTGCTGTACAATCTTTTAAGGGCATAGAACATACGAGGATCTGGATAGCAGAGAATGCATGTCTAGACTCAGAATTATAGGTGTGAAGAAGACCAGGCTAAGGCACGTATTTTTGGCAACGTTAGTATGCAGTGTATGCGTGTGTACACCTCAACTAGGCGGGAGAGCTGGCTGACAGTCAAGACTTATCAGTGTGGTTGGAGTCCTGTAATAAAGCAAATATCTCACTTTGAACATGTAAGTATCTCTGAATCACTCTGTGCACAAGCTCTGCTTGAACTCCTCTATCTAACATGTTTACAAACTTTTTTGTTTGTAAACTCAGTACCTGGGTAAAGCTAGATGTCCCGCGTTTTCCAAGAACCACAGCTGTGAACCATCTCCTGAGATTATTAGATGAAATCAGGTCAGTACTTTCCAGAAAAGAGAAAAAGTAACTGCCCCCTTTTCTTGCTCCTTTATTTACTCAATAAATACTCCCAAATTAGTACAGTCTTTGGGGATTTGAGAGGTCCAGACTTCAACCATTTTTGTTTCAGTTGACTCAAATTAAAACTTAAATTAAAAGCTTTGGAAAAGTGTAAACTTCACTTGGTACACATTAAGTAAGTGATTCTGACAAGAATTGACTTAAGGACAGGTTTTTCCTGACAGCATCTCTATTCATATTTTCCTTGAATATAATAAATCCAAAGTGCTTGAAAATTCTGGTAGGACAAAGTTATCAGCTAGTGGTAAAAGATCTATAATCTTTACTTTGTAGATTGTATCAACTTGATTGGAAGAAAGAGAACCACAGCTAGCAGATCTAACAACAAAGCTACTACCCATTGACCGCTGATTAAACAGGAGCAAAAGAAAAAATAGATAAAGGACAATGCAAAATTCTCATACACAACTAGAAATTTACATCATAGTAGAGAAACTTGAGTGAGTGGATTCATTCAGATATCTCAGAATTACCATCACAAAGGAGAGAAAGTCTGAAGCAGAAATCAAAAGTAGAATTGCTTTTGTAGTATCAGCACTTGCAAAATTCAACAGAATCTGATCAGACAAGGATAACTCAAGTGCACTGAAGGTAAAATTCAGAATAGATGAGAATGCCACAGGTTTAAACATACATGAAACCTGGACTCCAGAAATATGGACCAAATGGCACATTCAGCCCTTTACATTCAAATGCCTCCAAATAAACATACATTGCATAACAATAGCAACTCTATTAGAACAAACATTTCTGAAGTAATTGCATTCCATGAGCCTGTGGAAGCAACTGTGAAACAAAAGAGCTGCTGGGATGGCTTCATCATATGAGGGAAGCAACAGGCCTTGCAAACATACAGAAATATATAGCTAAAAACTGTTGAGTATCCTAAGCACAAACACACCTAATGCTAATCATATATGTTGCTCAGGACAGAATGGGCCATAAATTAGCCATGAGAAGCCAGTGGACAAATATTTTTTCTGAACAAAATACATACTCCACATAACCAATCACAGAAGATGTCATGGGTGTGTTGCACATCAAAGTGAGTATGTGGAGTAAATTGTACGCTGCACAGATGTAGCTTTAACAATGTCAAAGGAAATCTACCTACCATCCTAATTGTATACAGGCTTATGGATAATTGCAGCAAAAGGCTGAATGTAATTTTGACAATTTCTTTGTGTGTTGATTTACCTAGTGAACATCAACACACAAATCCTAGTGAAATAGTGAATTATTCACTCAATTTTATGGAATAATTCCACTCAAATCAATGGAACTAAACAATATAACCCAACTGTGAATCTATCCAATGGTGTTCCTAGAGTAATTTTAACTTGTTTTAGTTAAATATCATGCAGGGTTTTTTCCTTTTTTGTTATTAGTGCTACTATACAATTTTCTCATATATCATTTAAATTCAAAATATTAGTTTTACATAATCCTGTTTCTGTGGGAGTAGGATACTAGAATTTTATGAATTGATTTGGTTACACGAAGCAGCCCATGGGTCCCTCATGTCATTACTGAGGCATCCCCTCAGGTCTTCAGGCACAACCTGGGGAGTGGAATGTGCTTTATATATACATGTACATGTACATACAGTAGATAAGTACAGTAAATCCAACAATGACAGAAAGCACTGGACCTGATACATCTGGGCAGATGAGCTGAAATGTATACTTGTCCTGATGAGATGGAGAGGTAGCATTGGTTTTGGGTTGTACTACAGGTCAGACACCATTCAGACACCATTTAAAGCATTATGGTATTTTTAAACCCTATGGGAGACATCCAGTCTATTCTCACAATTTCCTAATGTTTTTTACCATGTTACTTCAGCCAGCATTTAGAAAAGGAATCAAGGTTTGTCTCAACAGTGAAAAGGGTTTCCTAGGCTGCTCCTGCTCTGTCTGAATTTCTGGAGCTCCAGTAAGGAGCACTGTGAATCTGCATAAAGCATTAAAAGAACTCCATCTGACAACATTTCCCACAAATAGCTTGGGTAAGTTATTTATGGCCTCACAGACTCCTGTCATGGGTAATGTCAGTGATTAGCTAAGATGATCCCTTGGTACTCTAGCAACAGGTCTGACTGCCTAATAGGAAAGCATTAAAATCTATGTCATGGACATTGATTCTGTCACTTCGGAACAATCTTCCACAGCTTCAAAGTATTCCCCATTGCCAGAACGCTGCCACTTTCTCCAGAAAATGGACTATCTCATGATTTACCCTTCTCAACAATGATCAGTTCCTTTGGGCCTGACCTGTATTGCCATGCATACCTGAAGAATATTAAAGATCATGTTGTGGAGAAATACAGGAACTGATGTACAAGCTACTAAGTTGTTTCTTTTTTTAAAAATTCAATAGGAATTCCATATTGGGCAGTTAAAAATCTCTGCAACACAGAGATTCCAAACATCTGAGACCCAGTATTAAGCTCTCATACCACATTTTCTCATAACCATCTCATATACAATCTACCTGTAATCTACAACGGGAGAAGCTCATAGGGCTGTAGCGATCAATGCACAGAAAATCTGAAAAGGAAAACATAGCTTTAAATAAACAAGAAAATAAGTCGTGCAAAACAAAGACTACATTCCCCATTGTTTGCCTCTGTCACCTGGATACCACTCTAAAGGCAAGGGATTTTCATGTAAACTGCTAATGAATTTCCTAGGAACCTAGGTTCAACAAAGCTGAAAAGCATCTGTTCAGTTTCAGTGAGACCTGAATACACTGGGTAGCCTCTTGAGAACTCCTGATACATCTTTGGAATGGCTAAAAGAGAAGAAAAGCAAAACTGAAGGAGTCAGCTAGATGGCTAAATATTTTTATGCACCTGTTTTAAAATCCCAAATCCTTGCTGAGTAACGAAAAAGGCAATCTGTTAGTTTGACCTGCACTGAACTGAACATTTTCAGAGCTCATCAATATAAATATTCTCAAGAGTTAATTGGCATCTACATTGGACCAACTCTGTAACTGGGGAATGGTATACCATAGGACAAATCTCCATCATGTCTCATTTTATACAAGTCTACCGTCTCATACCACAATTAAATATTAAAAAAAATTACACAATTGCAGTAGGTAGAACCTATATGTTTCTATTCCTAGTGAGGAAAAAATACTGTTTTCTTTAGGCACAGACTGTACAAAGAAAAAAGACTGTCAGAAAGTCAGAAAATCAAGTAGTGTATGCTCTCGAAGGACCTTGAGCTACTAAAGTTTTTGACAATATAAGAGCAGTCAGGTGCCAAGGCTTTACAGGACTAGTCACATCTTGGATAAGTTCCATCTGGCTCCAAGCAAAAAGGCACTAAGACTCAACATCTGTATGTACGAAAATGAAACAAAGCATTTGACAATACAGAGAATATATCCAGTATAAAAACTGATTTATTTAATTTCTAAACAAGTGAAAGTGTATGCATAAGCCAGAGGACCAAAGATATATCTGTGCTTTCCTGTTAATAATGCATATCAAGGTCCAATTACTTGACCAAAGGAAAAGCCTTTTGTGGATATCTTTGTTCCCATTAAAAGTCAGACAGACATCATCTTCTATGCATTATGAGATAAGTTACTTTGTCAAAGAAAGTCCAAAGCAGCTACACTATATCCTAAATATTTCTCTAGGAGAATTTTTATATGTGTAATGCACTGCACCAACTGTTCCAAAAATGGTAGCCTGTGCCACAGTGTGAGACAGATAACACATAGTTCTCTAGAATTGGACTTCTTTTTCCTTTTTTTTTTTTTCTTTTTGACAGAGGACAACAGGAAGTAAAAAAAATCTGCTCTGTGCAAACTCTCCTTCACCCAACAAATGTGAGAGCATAATAGCCTTTGACACCTTACTTACTAAATTTAGTTAGAACTGTACTAGGTATAAAAGACGAGGAAGAACAGTGTTGGTTATAGTGGTAGATTAGGGAATCATCCTTCAATTTGGACAATCACATTTTCTGACACAAAGCATAATATAGCAAAGAAAACGTCTGTTTGTATGACATGAACCTGCAGTAAAAGATTAAAAAGGCAAATTTCCTCTTCATACCCTTAACAAACAACACACCACTAACTAAGCCAGCCATGTCAACATAATATGGCATGTGTCAGTGTTGTTCCAGAGATTCTGATTCAGAACACATGAAAATATCAGTGACCACTTATGCAGAAGTACAACTAAATTGTCCCAAAGTATAATTAAAAGTTATTGTAATTCAAAACCTATCTCTGAAGGACCCCATCTAAGGAATGCTTGGAAAGATTATTCAGAGCAGAAGGCAATGGTAACAAGATGTTTTGTTACAAACACTGGTTTAAAGGATAAAATTAAAACTGAAATTTTAAACAAGAAGTTAAGTAACTCGAAAGATACCTGGCTGCCAAGTATTTAATTTCTTCTAAACTTGTCTAGTGATGTTACATAGACATTTATTTTGTTTCATTGCTAAGCCCAGCTAGTATTGGGGCAGGAACATCACTGTGAAATCATTCAAGCTCAAGATGCACTAACTCCACAGAGCTGGCTCATATAAAATGTTATATTCAAACCTCAGCAGAACAGAATCCAGTATCATATATCTGAAAACCAGAAACTGGAATCTCTTTCCTACCAACCTTAGAGACGGAAAATATGAGGTCAGGACACGTTTTTTTTAGAAAGGGGGTCTTTACAGCAAGATTAACTAGGGCCTCTCCTGAAAATGAAGTACTGAGATATCCCAGGGCTTCAGGCAATCCCCCAAGCATCACAGGTAAGAGCTGAGTTTGAACAGTCTCTGTAAGAGAAACTGTAGAAAGACAGGGAGGCTGGCAGAAAAGCCCAAGAAAGCACATAAAAAAATCACTGGAACAAAACTTTAGAGCAAAATGCAAATAGCTTCCTGTTTGAACCTTTCCATTTCAGAGAAACGAAACACTAGCTAAAAGATTCCTCTACCAATTTCTCCACCTAACTGAGACTATCAAGATGCCCCGATTAATCAACTATCACAGGATGAAATGGACAGTTAAATAGCATTCTTATTGCTCCTTGTACTACTGCTAGTGCTGCCCAGTCATGATTCTGATTCATATGTGCTGTGAACGACACAGTTTCTGTGCCCAAGAAATTAACATCTAAGTTATCTCCAACCTACTGAGGCCTCACTGCGGGATGACTGCATGGAACTGTTGAAATACTTTCCAAAGCTCATTTCCAGTCTGTTTCCTCATCGACCATGATCCGAATAATCAATGTTCCCACATCATGTGAACTAGCTTTCATCTACTACTAGGTGTTTCAGCAACATGATGGAATATATTCTTTATTTTTCTTCAGTAAGATTGCAATTAATTTCTGAAAGAAAGGAAACATTTAATAGTGTACTCATCCAGGCTTACAGTTACACAAACCATTAAATTAAGGAAGAACTACACAGAGATGCATCTTGGATAGTTTTTCTCATTCCTGTAAATAATGCTTCCATCAGTTCTGCCCCCTCAGCCAATCTTCTACTACTGCACAAATCACTTCTTAACATCAGCAGGGACTACATGCTACTACCAAATCTGCCAGGACCTTTCTCTCTTCATGGACTCCATTGAGAACACCTCAGCTACCCAAACCAGGACACTGTTCTTTTTTCCACTGACCTGTTCATTATGTGATTATAAATGGGTAATAAAATACTTTAAAGTAATCTGCAGTAATCTCTCCACTCCAAGTATAGAAGCACTGACTGAAACATCCTTAATGTCTAACTCTCTGGGTGCAAGACCACACAAAAGACCAAAGAAATAACGGTAGTAACACCTCCTTCAGGAAACACTAGATGAAGATGGCATTTTGGTAGCCAGACAATAAAAATTTCTATTTGTTCCAGAAATAGAAACTTGTTCCTGATTTCTGTGCTACAGAGGAATGGGTAATATATGATCTCTGTACCAGTTCAACTCGTTTAACTGAAAAAATCGATCAACTTACCACAACTCTATAATGTGCTGTGTATCCTTCTAAAGTTTGGCTTAGACCAATACGTCCACATTATTTTTCATTAAAATATCTATTATGCCTCATTAAAAAATGAGTTTTCACACCCATGCCCAGATTAGCTAAATACCTAGATGTAATTTAAATATAGTAAGAATCATTATGTCTGCAAAGAATCACTAGCAATCATTAAAAAAAAAAACAAAAAAATGCAGTGTAAAATAATGGAAATGAAGACCCAAAGGGCTGTCATGATCTTAAGATGATCTTAAGATGCCATTTTTACATTGACCTCTTTTGTATATACAATTTTTTTGTACCTCATGTGTTATGGAAATGACAGGAAAATATTCCGGTTATTATTATTACAATCACAGGCACACCAAGGATGAGGTCTGACTGAAGCTAGTAGTACACTGTCTCTGTATGACTCCTGTAGGAAAGTCATACAAGACAAAACCATTCTACAAACTGGCAAAAATAGAAACACACCTAGTGTTGATATTATTTTGCAAAATGGTATTTTAATACTATTCTTAACATCCTTTATACGTCCACTGACATCTATAGACAAAGATAATAAATAAAAACCTTTCTCTGTATTTAGTATTTCTCAGCAGTGAGACATATGTGCTATACAACACTGAAGTCCCTATAGTGTTAACACTTGTTTCTTGAAGCAAAAGAGTTCCTATCAGGAAAAAAAAAATCAACCAACCCACATTACTTTTGATTAGAACTGTTTAATCCTAATCCTTTTTCTCTGATCTTGGCAGAGGATTTTTAGCAAGTAACTATATTTAAATAACTACCCAGAATTAATCCTTTTCGTTGTTCAATGCATGATGGGAAAGCAGTCAGAAACAAAGAATTCAGAAACATTTTGCAGCTGTTTCATAGAATTCACTATTTATAATTGAAAAGATTCTCTTTTTTTCTTTTCTTTTTCTTGTGCGTGGTTTGAGGGTAACCTTCAACTGTCTTACTTGTCCTTTTCTTTTCACAATAGCAAATACCAAGAGAGAGACAGAGTAGGTATAAAACATTTTCAGCATGAAGCTAAGTGTTTCTGACAGTTTACAGTGTGCAGCACATGGCTGTATATAGAAAGAAGATTCTTTCTTCTATATAGTTTGGGTTGATTTAATAAAACTAGAGGGGAAAAACTTCCTATTTTTAGTCTCAGCAGTAACTGAGCCTGGTTGAAAGCATCAAGCTTATTTCTAGTTTTCAAAAATAGGAATTGCATGCATTCAGAAGGAATTTTATGTGGAGCAGTAGTTTCCCTGATCCTATCTTGCTGTCATAACAGTCGGTGCTTTCCAGATGCACTGGACCAATTTAACACAAGAACCCCATCCAAGGTGTAAGTAAATCATTTTAGACCCATTTCAAGTAGCAAAAACAGAGCCCAAAAGTACATAATATACATGAATATGTGTTATATTGACTAACTAATCTTTAACACATGAGAGTCTGTGCCTTGTTCAAAGACTAGGTCCTTATAATAGATTTTGAATAGGCAGAGAGCTAGAAGGTGAGTCCTTGTTCTCAGCATATCTCTATCTGGAGCGCACATTTCAAAACATATGAAAATACAATTCAAAATATATGAAATAGAATGAGGAGTGTTGGGAGGATGAAATATCTAGGTACTCCAAGTATATCGTTGACTTCTGTGAATGGTAATTTGCACAAGGATTTGTAGGTAGAAGAGAAAAGCTGGTTTTGTTTGGGTTTTTTTAGAAGGATTACTTTTCCAAGGCTGTATTAACAAAGATGATCCAAGACTGGGAAAAACTAGAATACTGCACAAATTAACTTGAATTTTCTCTAAATATTTAAACAGTGTTTATCCAGCCACAGGCTGAGCTGTATTGGCTCATGCATCCCATTATAATAGCATTTCAAGAAGTCACAAACTATCTTTACTATATCATTGAGATGAGGATGTGCCTCTGTGAACATTAGGAATCGAAAGCTTAAATCCAGAGAAAAGTAAATTGTTCAAGATCACACAACAAAATGGGGGCTACACTAGCCTTTTTTTTTCTAGCCTTAGGTATGAAACTCTGCTTCTTGAACAAATATAAAAATTATTAGCTTAGTTAAGAATTAATGAACTAAGAACATTTCTTAAAATTATTCTTAAAAAATTAAGTTTCCTTGTCTAAAAGAAATACAAGTTTCAATAACAAGTTCCTATGTCTGGGTCACTCACCAGACTTCAATAATTTATTTTTTTTCCTATTGTGTTTTCTTAGTTATTCTAAATGTTATGCATCAGATCTCTCACTATTAACTTATGGGCTAGCCTTCATTTTCCTTTCCTTGCACACTTATGCAAATGTTTAAGATATCAATAACACAAACCCTTTTATAAAAGATTCCATTACAATTCTTTGATCAGATAACTTTCATAATCCTTGGGCCATATTTCTTACATTTGCATTGTGAATTCATATATCTCTAAATGACAGATTTTCAATTTTGTACAATTTTATATCGCTTGTCCTGATTACAGTAGCAAAACTCCAAATCCAATTATAAAGCATTTCTTTAATTCAGAAGTAGGTAGTGTTCTCAAATTTCCAAATCAGTCTCTATAAATTCTTGGACATAGAAGAAGATTGGAATTCTTTAATTCTTCTGTGTTTTGGAGCAAGACATATGGTGCACATGAGAATAAAGTAATATCAGCTGGCAAAGCAGTTGCATTTTTACCCTGTGGGCTAATAGTCTAGATGGAGCATATAATAAAAGGTAATCACAATGTTGTTCAGGACAAAAAATTCATTGTGTGATATACACAAAATGGGAATATTTAAAATATTTTCAGTGTTATCAGTGTTTTTTCACTCTTCTGCTTACTATTTAGATGTAGAAGCTGAAAGGTCCTCCATTCCTGGTACTCAGTGCTATTCACATGACTTTTATATCATCCATAAGCCTTCCAGCAAGGAAGTCAAAGAAGCAGGATCAGCAAGTGAATGAAGATTATCCAGGGAAAAATCATGCTCTTCCTGAACCAAGCAATTACCAGGATCTTGCACTGTCAAATGTAAACATTCTGCCAGATAGATTGTCACTGTAGGGAATTTATGCCATTTGTTTCACACATTATGTAATCTGTGGGTCCCACAAACATGGCAGAGAGAGACCAATGTTTCTGGTAACGCACAAGTAAACTCATACCTCAGGTAGGATGTTATGAAAAGTAATTAAAAAAATATACTAGTAAATGTAAATACAAAGCTGCTAGCTGCTTTGTCTGCTTGCATTATTTAAGAATGTATCATGAGTTTCAATCCATTATAGTTATAATAAAACATTGTCTCTCTACAGTTAAAAATGACACTCGGAAATATTTCTCCTCTTTTTCTGCCTTCTGCAACCACGTGACACTGCTAATGCAGAGGAAAAATAAAATCCAGATACTAAAGTCATGCTTTGTAGTCAATTAAAGTCCAGCTGTCGGCCAGAGTTAAGGAAATGATTGTGCTGTTTGTGCCATTTCTAATTAATAATAACTAAGGATTAATAAAGCAATTTGGAAAAAGAATGTACGAGGTAAGGATTTATGGGTAGATGAAAGTCATTGCATTGTAAATAATCATGGATAAAATTAAATGGAAGCTAAGACATTTATGGTGCAGCAAAAAAATGTTTAACACATTCTTCAAGCTCTGCTTCTCTTGGAAGCATGTTATTGGAGGCAGAGATACCGGAAAGTCTCAGTTTCATCCCTGACAAATAGTCAGCTCAGAGATATCTGCAATGTTTAACAGTTCTCTGTGTTGTTGCAAAAAGCATGAAAACTGATCTAGTAGAAGGACTTGTCTCTGTTTATTTTTTATTAAGGTCCTCAAAGGCTTCACAGCATGCTGGAGGAGAAATGGTTTAGACTTTACAGGAGATAGCCCCAGCAGCTGCCCTCCAGAGCTGCACTTGGCCTACTGCAGAAAGTTTACTAGGTCTTCTAGCAGAAAAAATAATAGAGTTATGTTGGTCATGAAATTTTCAGCCATAAAAAGCAATTCCCCATTTACCTTCAAAGGCAGCTCAGCCAGCACAAGTATGAAAATGTTCAGGATTAAAGAAGTGTGTGCCACTGTCACCCAGAGCCCATCTCACTCCATGGACCTTCTGCAGACTGCAGTTTTTTACATCCATACTCTAAACATCCTTAAACCCACTGTATAGTCCTGGACTACCTGTCCACATGGTTAACATGAAGCATCAGCTCAACCTGGGTGCCTAAATTAAAGTTACCCCACACACATCACCGGTGGGTGCCTGTGGCTCCTTTCAGGGCAGCTTGCAGCTGGAGTTCATGAGCTGCTTCCCAAACTCTGAGGATGCAGACTGCCCTTTCACAGTGCTGGGCACCCCCGGCAGGCTACAGTGGAGGGGCTGGGGGTGCCCCAAATAGAGGGGAGGCCATAAGCTACCCTAGGCTGCTGGAGGGGAGCAGCCGTGGAGCTGTGAGCGACTGCCTTGGCACAGCGAGCCAATCCCTCAGGTGCAGAGGCTGAGGGCTTTGTGGTTGTGGGAGAGCAACATCTTCATGTCAAGCACAGCAGGAGCCTATACTGATGATGAGTACAACACTTTGAGCCCAGCCATGGGCACAGTCTGCACTGTGAACAAAGACAACTTGGTAACATCGTTGGGCCTTGCTCTTAACCCCTCCTCAATCTCAGATGACAGACAGAGCCCAAATCTGCAGCTCCTGTCACACCCCAGTTTCTTCTTTCCCTCTGAGAGATGGTCCCTGGTTCACCAAAACTGTTATGGAACAGGTAAGGAGCTAGAACTGCCTTTCTAGTCACTGAAAAACAGTACATTTTCCTTGCAGTACTGTGTACTGGTCAAAGCCAGTGTAGCATAATAGTGCCCTCAGGAGCCTGACAGGTATATTGTGGCTGGATGAACCCCTCTATTCCTACTCTTACACTGAGTTTTTTATTAGATATTGTTTTCTCTCATGATAAATATTGCCTTAATCATCTCTTGCCCTACTAGAAAAAAGAAAAAACAAACAGGTATATATTTGATGAAAAAAATGAAAAACCAATATACTTTATAGAACTGACTGCATGGCAGTATGGAGCTGCCTTTGTTCAATACCTTGCTAGTCTGTCTGCACCAGGGCCTTAATTTGCTTCTTGATGTACAATTCTATACCTTTCACCAGTACATAGATGTTTTACAACAGTGCCTGAGTGCCCAAAAATAGGTCTTACAAGCATCTAAGAAGTTCTCTGCCATTCCTTGGAAATGAGATCATATTCTCCAGTCAGTGAAATTGTTTGTTTTTAAATATCTCATTTTTTAAAAAAAATAAATTAAAAAAATTAGAAATAAAAATTTTTAAAGCACACAGATTCTGATCTACTGACTGCCAAGGAGTTTTGGAACATTTAGTCCTTGGAACAGTGAGTCCCAGTTTCTTCTGTGGTTAATTTATATTTTTATATACACACACAAACACACACATTTGCACAGAATAATAGAGCCTTGTGGTAAGGAGATTGCACAGTTCCAGTTTGAATAATGAAAATATAATGCCTCAGAAAGGATTAGCAGAAGAGTTCAGATTGGCTTTATCAGTATCTATTCATATGTCCACTGTGTAGAAGTGGGACAGAGGTATTCATCACTACTAGTGTTAAGTTTCTGGAATTACTTTCACCAGGAAGAGAAGTTTTATGTAATTTAAAGGTGAATCTTCACATATATGATAAATCTTAACCGTGCACTGATAGCAAAGAGCAGTAATAAATCTGCAAAGAGTAAATATTTTTTTTTTTGTTAACCTTGAAACCCACATTAAGGAAATACATTGTTGCTTAGGTTACTCTATTTTCCAGGGACAGTTGTAATTGTGCTACGGTGATTTTTGCATTTTTCTTTTTCCTTGATCTCCCTTTTTACAAAGTAAATGCTCAGACTGTCAGCTGCTCACATTAATTCTTTACAGGACAACAGGATAAGAATCAAAGCAAACAGTTTCTTTCTTTGATTAGCGTTATGAAAAGTAATTATGTAGTTCTACCCACAGCTGTAGTTCTACCTTTTGATTATATCCCTGCTTCAATTTCATTTGGAGGATAACTTTTGTTAAAAACAGAATAAATCACTTCTCTAGATGCTACACATTATAAATACATTTTTGTCTTTTAGAAATAGCTACTGATTCTTAGCATAAATCTATGCAAATATCAAATATAGGATTAAAAGATAGGTTGGAGGGGAATAGTGTGGTCAGTTTAAGTAAGACTGATATTTGTCTTAGTAAATTTCTTATCCTGTATGCTATCTTAAATATATTTTTAAATGTAGGTCAAGTAAGCTGTTTCCTAATCTGTATGTATCAGTTTACAGAATCTCAGAACTGTAGAGTCACTGTAGGCTGAGGTTGCAAAGGACCTCTGGAGAACTTCTTATCTAACACCACTGCTTAAGCAGGGCACATAGACTGTGTCTAGACACCTTTTGAATATCTCCAATAATGGAGATACTCATTTTCTCAGAGCAACCTGTCCCAGTGCCCAGTAACCCTGACAGAACTTGCAGGTTAGCTTTGAATATTAACCAACTTTCTGGGGCTGCTCCTCCCTTGAGGGCCTTATCCCATGGGACTCTTCCAAGTAGATCCTTAAAAAGGCCAAAGTCTGTTCTCTGAAGTCTAGGGTTGTAAAATTGCTTTTTGCTCTACTCTGTCTTCTCAGAACTCCAACATCTCATGGTTGCTGCAGCCAAGGCTGCCTTCAACCTTTGCAATTCCAATAAGCCAATTTGTAAGCATGAGATCCAGCAGAGCATCTCAGCTCATTGGCTTTTGTCCCTTGGATCAGGAAGTTGTCATTGATTCTCTCCAGTAGCATCCTTGATTGCTTATGCCCTTCTGTGTTGTTCCTGCGGCAGATACCATGGTGGCTGAAGTCCCCCAAGAGGTCCAGTGGCTTTGGCCACTTATTCTTCCTGATCAGGTGGCCTTAGCAGACACTATGTGCATATTGATCTGTTCTTTAATCCTTACCCTCAAGCTTTCCGTCAGTTCACTATCAATCCCAAGCCAGAACTCCATGCATTTCAGCTGTTCTCTCACACAAAGGCCAACTTCCTCTCACCTTCCTGGCCAGTTCCTCCTGAAAATCCTGTATGCCTCAACTGCAGCTCACTAGTCATGAGAGACATCCCACTAAGCCTTTGTGATTCAAACAGGACTGTAGCCTCACAACTGCACACAGATCTCCTCATATTTATTCCCCATGCTGGGTGCATTAGTGTACAGGCACTTCAGAGAGGCACCCCAGCATGCTGATTTCTCAGAGAAGGTTAGGAGAGTGGTGGTGTTTGCCCCAAAATAGGCACTTGTTTGCTTACATGAAAATGCAGGAGATGGCCCTGCTTAAGCTTTCTCTTGATGATTTTGTGTTCACCTCATTCCGCATCCTTTGCTAATCAGCCCAGTTCCTAACCCCTTTACAGGTCTGCTGCTAATCCACTCTTGGTTATCCCACTCTTATATTAAGAGAAACAAATTTGAAAATTACATGCACAGAGCAGTTAGAACTGTCTGGATTTTGTGTTATTTGCTCATTTTACTATTTATTTGTAATTTAACTAATTCTAATGCAAAGTGTACTTATCTGTGCAGAGTGACTTTTAAAAGCAGATACTATCATTATTTCAGCTTAATCTTGTTTCATAAAACACCAAGAAAACACAAATGATAATAAGAGAAGCATCATTAGCCAGTCACTTCTTTTACAAAACAAAATCTTGAACCAGATGTTCAGCTGGGCAAAGCAGAGGAACTATGCCATTTATTTTATCTGGATAATTGTACCCATGGATAGCAGTAGAGTTCTGCAAATTTACACTTGCCAAAAAGTCTGGGTTTCCTACTCTTTTCACCCTAAGATTCTCATTGTTTTTCTGTACAGACTATTTATTGGGTACGGAGGCAGTGTTGATGGAAGCGTTCTAAGAGTTGTAAGTGGTGGCAGTAAATGACCCATGATTCAGATCCATATAAAAGAGTGGACAGTACAATGGCTCTATAAACATTGATCTTTGTACTTTTCTTCAAGTGATTGTTTCGCCAAACTCTTTTGACTCTTAGAACTCTTTTGACTCTTAGAACGCTTCCATCAACGCT
>VZRE01007086.1:0-46998 GCA_013396775.1 Cephalopterus ornatus | reverse complement strand
AAAGATTCCTGCCCAGTTTTCAGCACACTCGAAAACTATAACAACATTGAATGACATATGATGCATTCTAGCTCGGTCCTTTGCATCCTCTACACTTTGAAGGATTTCTTGCCTCTTTTTGTCAAAAACCAAAAGCAAACAACATTAAAGAAGAAAACATATTTCTTTTATAACTGTAATTCACTTACAAGGAAAGACAAAATAATTCCCTAAAAAAAAAAACCTCTCTGGAAAACAATTAAAACCAAAACAGAGACAACAGTTTATAAACTTAGAAATGTAAATATAGACACGTATTTGGACCCTCAAGAGGACAATAATTGTCAGTAGAAATTTCATATCAGGATTTTTAACTAGAGAATTTTTATGGACATACTGCTCTGCACTTTGCTGATAATTTCTTAGCTACTTACGTTGCACAGAATATGCAAAAGACTATGAAGGTATGGACAAACTGCTGTTTCAGTAAATAAAGTTGATGTGTGTGAAAAACAGGTTTCTGCAGCTATAGCATTTGAATGATTCCTTTGGAGACTGCCAGAGGAGGAGCTAGAACCGGGCAACTTTCTGTAAGGGCGCTGGGACTGGTATGTCAGATTCATGAGCTTTGCAGAAAAGACAGTAGTGCAGAGAGCTGTTCATTTTGATCTGAGTTTACAGTGACAAACAAGCATTAAGTTAGACAGCCTGCTTTCACAGTGGCAGCATTACTTTTCTCAAAGATGGTAACCCTTTCTTTGGGGATAAAAACATCAATTGCTGATGTATGTGGTGTTTCCTGAGTGTTTCCTAACTACCAGAAAAGCAGCTTTCCTTCTCATGTATTCTAAGCCCATGCCCTGCATCGACACACATTGTAATGTGTTACTGTTTTCACAAAAGTGCAGGATTTGCAAAGGTGCAGGAAGTACCATATTTGGGAGAACACAGCATTTCTCTATCTACCCTGTTGCTCAGAAAAAAATCTACCCTTTTCCACATCCTCTCTGAACTGCTGCAAGTCTGACTCCTTTGTGCTAGGTTTTATGACTGGACCCTTGGAAAAATGCCATAGGTTCCTCCATACAACCGCAGTAGGTCAAGATCATTGTTTATCAAAGAGAAGAACTGAGTGTAGCCAGAACTAGGAGGCTGTAAATACGGAAAGAACATCAGGTAGCAGCACTTCTTGACTGGCAGTTACAACCTGGCCAACATAGTTCCTGTACTAGAGCTGATGTGACTTTGAGTGTGCAACCATGAAACCAGAGAAAAAGGTTCTATAGCGAGCTGGAAATATCCATGAAAACCACATAAACATCTGTGATTTGACTTTAAAAATTTTGCCAAGAAAAATTATGTTTCCTACTCTTTTTTATACAAATGAGAAACAGAGTACCCTTGGAATATCATAGGGAAATATTTTATTAACTTGGATGCCTATGAGTATAGTTCTTTCCTGGATGTTATATTGCAGTTCAACTCCATGTTTAATACTCCAAGAGGGTTTGATTATGCAAGAGGGCAGACATTGTCTCTTCCTAATTCTTTTTCATCAGAAGTTAAGAGTACTTAGAACTTTTCACAACTGAGTGATTTAGAAACACTCAAGATCTCCAAATATTGTTTTACTGTGTATGGCATTTGTTCTTATAGCCATAGAATCCAGTATTCTAAAATACACTGATTCTTTTCCCAGTGTTTACTAGAAACACCAGGAAGATAAGCACCACAGAGAAATAATATATTTTTAAATAAAAATTGTAATATCACAGAAAGAAATGGATATAAATTCCCTTAATAGATGTAGGTTGGAAATTAAAAGTCATTAAACCATAGAGGTTATGATACAATTAAGTATGATCTGATGTAGTAAAAGAGGTAACACATTTTTAGATGAAACCTTCATCTTTATAAAGCTTATTATAATCTATAGGTACTTAAAATAACTGGAATTGAAGTCAGTGACCCAGAAACCTCCTTGTCTGACTTCTTTTCAGTCCCACAGAAATTTCTGAAACATTCCCAAGAGAAATGTGGTATTGTATAGCAAGTGATGCTGCTTATGTCAATAAAGAACAATACATTTTTATTACAAGAAAATTTTGAATAGTTGCATCTTTATTCAAATCTGTATTACATTTCTTTTGTTCATTCTGGTTTATGCAATCTACAATAATTCAGTCATAAATACAAATGTTTCAGATCATGCTTAAAGGAACATGAAATGTTGAAGATCATAGTTTCCTTGTCTTTGTATGATTATGTTTTCTAATTTTATTGAGTTAATATGGCATATTGCATGCAAAAAATATCTATTTTCTATATTTAAATAATTTATTTAAAATATATCATATTTCCATAAAATAAAATTAAAACTATGAATATTTAATAGCCTGGACATCATAAATGAAGCATTTTACTAAGAGTTTCTGCTACTAAATACTGAAAATTAATTGCATCTTAAGCTAGATTATTTCCTTACGTTGAGTAATGTTATGTTTAGGTGTACTAAAGCAACTGTTTCTTTTGGGTTTTACTTTTCTGCTTATCTTTATCTTTTTTATGTCTTGTTTCAGAAGGAGTATGATAGTGAAAAAAATGTAGAACATCAAAAAAAAGCTCTAGCAAAAGAAGTCCCAAGTGTAGGATGGAATTATACAGCAAAACCAAAAATAGATGCCAGCATTGTGAGAAAAGGGTCTTTATCAGTCTACCAGTAACATTCTGGCTGAAGTCTTCTCTTAGGCTCTGTAGGAGACTTGAACCTTGGTTTTCAGTGTATAGATGCATAATCTTTATTAGTAGCTGATCTCATTAGATCTAGTTTATTGTATAAAACAGTAAAACAGTCATAGCTTTGGAAAATGCCAATCATTATGAAAAGATCTGCAAATCTCTCTGTTGAAATGGACATGGCAGGCACTTGGTCTTGTGTTCACTACATGAATGTTTTAAAACTACTGGTTGTTTTGAGATGTAGTAGTTCTGTTTTTTCCCATGAAATTTTAAAGAAAAAATATTGCTGCTTGGTTAGCATGGAATGAATATCAATTTGGATATATGAAATATTTTGAGTATAAGGAAAACTGTCACCCAATCAGCTCCAGAAGTCCAAATGTACGATGAAAGTAATCTTTCCAAGGCAACTGCTTGTATCCAGCATAATTTTTCAGAACTTTAGGTAAAGTTGATAATCACATTCTTAAAACACAAATTTAAAATAGATGTATGTCTAAAACTCCATTTAAGTCTTTGGCCATTAACAAGTGGAAAACTTTTCTTCAGAAAACTGACTGCAAGAGATCAAAGGTAAATACAAATAATGATAGGTATTAGGAGACTTAACAGGTTTTTTATGTGTGGACACTTTCTCATGCCACCTTCTTCAATTTCTCTTTAAAAAGCAGCACTAACAGAGGCCATTTTGGCTCCTCCATGTAAGCTACAGGAATATGACGGAAGACGTAACTGCTGGACAAAAAGTATTGATTCTGTTCACTGTAAACTCTTATATTTCAAAATAAACTCATTCACAATGGTTAAGAATGAAAACAAAATAATTTTAAGGTTCCTAGCAAATTAGAAAACTGATAAAAATAAATAAAGTATAAAACCACTGAGAACATAAAAAAATAGTTTTGAGAATAATGTTTCTAAGACAAATTATAAAATTAGTTGAATATATGAAAAAATTATCTCTAAAGTAGAAAATAAAAATATTAACTATGAATAATCTGAATTTTAACTATTTCAGATACATTAATTTAATATGTATATTGAGAAATCCACCTTTTTCAGTGAATTTTTCTTTCTGGAACAGTTGTTACAGGAAGCTCTTTTATCATTACACATAGCAATGTCTGAGGTTGCCTTACACAGATGAATTCTGATATACAGCAACCCTACAAATACAAAATTAAGCATGTGGTCTTCCCACTCTTGCTGTGCAATAGCCAGGGGTGCAGAGTCAAGAATCTGACTTTAATTTCTGGGTTTCCTGATAAAACCTTAAATTGAAAATGTGTAAGAAATCAATCTCTATCATCAATATTTAAGAGAAATAATTTGTATTAAAAAGTCTGAATTGACTGCATAAAACAAAACACTGTGATAATGGAGGGTCCTCAAGCTGCTTGAAACTTGAAACCACTGTAGAAAGAAGGAAATGTTGGTATGGGGAGGTATACAAATGACTCTTGTAGTATGGAACTTTTTTTGAGGAAAACATTTTTACTTTTCAGCATTATCAACATAAGATATTATTTTTAATTAAGACAGAAAAGTATAACTTTCAAATGCACTTTTTACCTGATAAAGGAGCCTATTTCTTTTGCCTAGGGCTTACAGGCACTCAACATAAGTTGCAGGACCTGGTGATGCTGCAAGAAGGCATGGTTACATGACTGAGCTCTTACTTCTAGTTATTGCTCTGTAGGAGAGAGGCCTAAAGCTCTCTTTGCATGACTAACATTCAGTAATCCTTTCAGTATGATACTACCACAGCTACTGACAACCTAAAAGACTGAAATGGGACTTTATTGAGACATAAAGTTGAAGCATTGCAAAAACATTTCTTTCCTGTCAGATTGGTTTCTGATTCCTGACAAGGAACTACTGAAACAAAAGATCATCTTTTCTACTTCATGATTTTAACACATAGAATTCCACATATCTGTCTTAATAAAAGGATTATGCTTTCCTTTTTGTCTAGGATGTTGACAGCTGCTTATTTGCTTTCAAGTTATGACAGTAAAGAGAAAACTCTAAAATTTTTTCTATTATTTCTTTTGGGAAAGATTGTAGTTTTAATGCACTGTTCCTCTTTTTATGATCCAGTGGAGAGAATGCAAAAATTGGAATATACGAATTTAAAAATGTAATTTAAAAGAATAGTGGCTAACAGTAGTTTACTTTAAAAAAGGTGTTCTTTGATCCCCGAAACAGTGCTTACTCATGACATGTAAGTCAAAAGAACCATAGTCATGCTTGTGCATAACAATAAAACATGATAGAAGTTTGACCATAATGTTTATTACTGCTACAGATTTTTAATTGCACTCTATCAACATTGGACTCAGAACTGAACTGAAATGTTTGTGGTTTATCTGTAACTGCAGTAAATAACTGATAAACCCAAATGTGGCTGCACATTTTGCATGATTTTCCTTCCCTTTCCTTCCCTTTCCCCTTTCCTATTTTTTTAATTTATAGAATCAGCTGTTCTTTCATTTGCCTTCTACCTTTCTTACTCAAAAATTGTTAAGCAGGTTTAAATTCATGTAAGAATGTATCTTCCCAGAATTTCTACTCCATTTTGCAACTTACAATCACTCACAGTTATCTTTTGTGACTTGGGACCATCTGGTTTTCTGTCTTTTGAAATTTCTTGTGTAACTACTTGATGATTTAGTTGCAGTTTTACATTAGCAGTGACAACCTGCTTGTTCTGAATTGCATTTCTCCACTAAAAGGATTCATGGGAAAGTGACGCATAGTTCTCCTGCCCTTTGGCATGTTTGTTCCTTGCAAGCTGGAACACGGGAAAATGTGCTGAAGTGACCCAGCACGGCCAGAATAATTTATCTGTTTGACCTAATTTGTCTATGGCATTAGTTGATATTTTCTCTTTTACCACTTTCCTCTTCTGATTTTACAGAGAGAAATTCTTGCCTGCATTCCTTTGACTGCTTTAAATCTGTATCCCATGGTGTACCTTTCAGAAGTTGAAGACATTATCAACTGCAGGGAAGAGAATAATCTTAAGCAAGTAGAAGCAAATTGTTTTCTTCTGACCTAGACCATGAATTAAATGTGAAATTTTTGTTGTGTTATCTCCCCTCTGTCTGTCTAAGAGCAGGTACCGATCATTACATTATTTTCGAGCTTGACTCATCCTCATGTGCCCTCCATGGGCATGCTTCTACAGGCAGATGTGACAAATACAGCACTTCAGGCCTCTGAGATTTCTGTCTGATCCCATACATACAATTTAGCTAACTGTCATACACAGCTTATCTCTGGTTCAGCACGTGGGAAACCTTTTTTGACTATCTTGTTTTGGGACCTGGCAAAAACTAGAGTAAGAACTGTTTCTTCTAGTTGCACTCATAAAACTGGTCAGTGTATTTCTGTATTTCCTGGAGCTTTCTGTCAAAGCTGTAAAGCTGTTCATGGTGACGGATTGTGCCTCCTGTTCCACAGATCTTTCTCTGTTGTAGTAAAGTCGTGCTCTACACTACTAACCTCAAACGACATTGCCAAGTAGTCTTGTCTTCACCCCATACCACCGGATTCCCAACAGCATTTGCTTTCGTTCCTTAGTATACTCAGGAATGGCTTGTTTTCAGCCTGCTTGTGCCTGAAAGCAAGACTAGGAGTGTTATTTCAAGGATATAGGCATTGACCTTTTCTTTGTGGATGCATTTCCCTTCTGCACATGTAGAAGTTCTATCGCAAGTGCAAGGATCCCCAGGCTTTTTGCTAGTGCAGTTTCTAAGACAAATAGAGCACTATTCAATGTAATTCTGACTTCACTGTAATCTTATTGTGGGAAGAAGGCTAGGGTTAAAAATTAGAAGAGACTAAGAATTATTGGGCAAAATGCATCTGCATCTCCCTGGATGGAACACGGTCGACATGCCCCACAAAGATTCCCCACACAACGATAAGCACCTGCTACTGAGGATGTAACAGAAGATGGAGTGGAGACACTGCAGCCTCTCTCCATAGAAGTCTCTGCAGGGAGGGGAACTTGGTGGTACTTTGTAGTTCACGGGACTGTATAGCACCTGTCAACCAAGGCTGATAGATGAAGATGTTCTGCAGCTGAGCCAACAACTATGTCAAAATCTCTCTACTCAGATGCCAAGATATGACCATGCCCATTAAGCATGCAAAGCTGAACGAAGGAACTTTACATCAATCAGAGATAAAAATATTTATGACTAAGTTCACTCAAGCTCCACCTAAACCTAGGAGGTAGTATAAAATTAAGTTGAGAATAGGAGGAAAATTGAAGAAGACTCCACTGAAACTGCTGGGATCAGTTGACGAGCCAAACCTGTCTTCACCCTGTATAAGGATGCCCATTGGGTAAGAACCACATTCTATGAATGTTAAATGCTGCTATTAGGATTAGAGTTTCTGCTTGCTTTATAGTACAGTATATTTAAATACATTTAAACACATTTTAAGCTTTAAACACATTTTTGCAGTCAGACACTATCACTGATGACCCACAAACCCTATTAGCCTGTCACAATTTCTATCAATAGTGTTATTCCATAAACAATTAGACTGAGTCCTTTATAGGTGCTAACAGTTGCTGGCAGCAGGTAACACATTGGGAAGACTCACTGAGGGGTCTCCATGCTGTTGGTTTAGTCCCTCTGGAAAGGGCAGCCAAATCACACTCCAATCTTGTGAATCTGTTCAGTGAAGGGTCCCCTTTTGGGATCCTGTTAGACCGATCAGGCATAAGGGTTTCAGCTTCCCTGGGGCACTGACAAATAAATCACTGAGAATTGAGAAAATCTCCCCACACTAAGGGTCGGGTGAACTGCCCCTCTTTTCTTGTGACACTTGTCATTCTTAAGGACCTGGCTCCTGACCTGTAATTTTTTCATTATTTAAAAAAATTAATGCTTTGTTTTGACTTTTTCTCTCTGCATAATTCTTTCTTAACTATAATAAAATTTTTCTCCCTATGATGGAAAGATGTTGCAGCTTGGACTGATGACCTTAAATATTATTTCTCTTAAGTTAAAAATACCATAAGGAAAAAGAAAGTGTCTGTTTTTTCCTTATCCTTATTCAATTTTGTTGAAATATTTCAAGGGTATGGCAGTCTCCATAGGGACTCAAATGGTATGATGGCTACTAAAAGATTATGCAGAGACTGGCAAGGGGCAGGATGGTTCTCTATACAGACATGCAAAAACACAATGAATGATTTATTTCTTGGACAAATCAAGTAATACATCCTTAACATTGACAATGTTTTCAATGCTTTGATGTTTTGAGTTGGTAGGTTTTGAGAATCCTTGGTAGCTTTTCTTACTGCTGTTGAAGTGTCAGTCTTCTGTGGTAGGTGCAATGCCAGACAGTTATTACTCCATTAGCAGCAATTCTCAAGTAGGAGTAAGGGAAGTCCATTCTTCACCTCAGATTTTCTTGCACATGTTAATTTCTTTGAATAACATTTTATGTATGTATTTCCAACTGTCTATACTTTCCCAACAAAGAAAATATTTTCAATAACTTGACTGAACACACAATTATCTTCAAAAACTCCTTTGTTAAAAAGTAATTAGTTTCTTAAAAGAGTATTGTATATTTTGCGAATATCTATAAAAGACCGAATTAAAGACTTCATGAGTTCATTAATTTGTGGACCTATCTGATCAGCTTTCATCATGTAAGGGTCACTGGTAGGTTTGATTTATATCAGGGAAGTTTGAAACTGAAGTTTTCACATTGTGAGAAAACGTGGACAAACTTAATTCCATTAGCCTATATCACCCTTGTATTATAATAATTTGGCACCCCTGGAAGACAGAGGAGCACAAGCACAGCTTTGCTCTGAATTCTAGGACCAATTTTTGTGCTCTCTTTTGATAATCTGGTTTTAATATTTGCTTTTAGGCTTTTTATTCCAATTTCATTAGTTATCTACTTATTCTCTGCTTCCTCACTAAGATCAAGTTTCTGGAATTTTCTCTTGGCATAAGCCAAGAGTACAGTAGAGACAATGTTGTTTCTACAGTACTGTAGGCTTGTATTACAGGTGACATTTATTCAACATATCAGCCCTTCTTTTTCCTTTTCCTGTACGTTGCACTAGGAATGGGTTATCAGTTTTCTGAGACGGGACAGTGCAAACTCTGCACAGTGTTTATTACTGCTTTCATATAGCAATTTACACACCCAAATCCACCTCCCCTTACTCTCAGAGGAGCCATATTAAAGCTTCTCGTCTTAACAAGATTATCAGATTTTGCTTTTCCTGCTCCTTTTTGAATTCTGTCTAGCTCAAGTAATTTGCATAAGAGAGGGGAACAAACTCATACTGCAGTCTGGATTAGAATGAGCTAGTCTACAGCTGTGTCCTGTAATATGTACCTGCTGGCATGGGAACTGATTCCTCTCTACCCTTCCTCTAAAGACTGCAGACAGAAGAAGGTGGCCCATGCCTACACGTATCTATTCATGAGACCAAAGATGTATGTAGCTAGTCAAAAAATGTGAAAGATTTAATCCAGGAAAAGGGCAGTTGCTGTCCCAAAATTTCTGTGCACCCTGAGAACCATCTTCAGTTGTTCAGTCTACCATCTGACATGTTGTCACTTTAGTCAAGAGGACTTTGTTTCATTTTTTATAGCAAAATGGCACCAAATATAGAAAGGAATTATGTTTTCCTTGTGAAACAATAACATATATTTAGCACAGCATCTTTGTCTATCCTCATCTTCATTTTGAGAGAGAACAACCGTCCCCCGCCTCCTGGATGTCAGGATGGAACCAGCTTTCAGAAACCACCCGTTCTTTCTCCTTGAAACCTGCCCAGGGAAATAGTAGTAGTTGATATCAAGATGTATTTTCACTGCTATTTTGAGCAGCATTTTTGTACTGGAGATGTAAGGGGTCTGTGTTTGCATGCACAGCAAGTGGATATTTATTAAGAGTACTGTAGTGTTTTAAATACCTCACCTCCTTTTCAGGGCTCCAGCACTGGTTGTCATGGAAACGGAACTGAGAACTAGAAACTGGCAGCTGAAATTGCCTCATCTGCTAGTGGCTGTGTCCATGTCTATCCTGCTTCCATGGAAACACAAGTCAGAGCAGCAAATGCATGGTAGTAGTTTCCAAAAGCTGCCTTAAAAATAACCCTGAGCTTAGTGTTATTTTGTTTGTGATCATCTCCCCACCAGGCCTGCTTAAGTAGAGCTCTTGAAGTCTGCAGTATTTGTAAGTTTAACATAGATTAAAGGGGGAAAAAAAGGCATAAAAAAAAAGATAACTGTCCTCTTTGATTTCCTTTACTGACATAATATGTTTTTGGGAGACAGACTGGTTAACAAACCTTGGCCTGCGTAGTTTAATTAGCAACTGACTGTCAGAATTATCTTTGATTAATTAAGTGTCCTTTCTTATAATTTTTGTTTATACTGAGCATGTCAAAAGCTGAGCAGTGGTTGGCATGGTTTAGTTAGGCCTCATTAATTATCTCTTAGTACTGTGCCATTCCATCTCACCAAAAGAAAAAAAATCAATCAGATTCAAATAACATTTTTAGTTTTCAAGAGAACTAGCTGCAAAAAAAGTCTGGATAATTTTCTATGGATGTTATAACTTTTTTATTTTTCCTCAAAAGTCAGAATCCATCCTCTTTATAAATTTCTAGACCTTTCATCTGGCTCTAGCTGTTCTGTTTTGCAGTAGACTTGATATACTTAGAAGTTAGTGGCTTTCTGAATAAAGATGCTCAGTATTGAAAATGTCGAATGGGTTGTCACATTTTTGGTTCAAGTACCTGTTACCCTGTTGACTTTCTTTCCCAGGTATAATGTTCTGTTTCAGACAGATGAGGGGCCATTTTTTATCCTCCACTGTCCCAGCAAGTCTCCTGTTTGTTGTGATTCTAGATGGCTGGAGAAACGGTAGCAGAATGTTAGATTATACTTGAAATTAGTAACTTTGTCAGTGTTGCTTTGCTGACATTAATATCTTGCAAGATATAACGTGCTCCAGAATTCAGGTGCTGCATCTAATTTGCTGTTAATGCTGAGGTAATATTTGTGTTTCAGTAGTTCTTGCTGAAAAAAGAATATCAATAGATAGTCTTTGTTAAAGAAATCTGGTTGAGATAGTGAAATAAGTAGCTGTGTATTTGAGGTTAAGATTTTGTAGTAAGATCCATGTTTTATATGGAAGGAAAGCCATCACATCCTGAAGCCTGGATGTCAGCTAACAAACACAAAACTGCATTTAAAGGTCCAGTCATTCTATTCTAAAGCTTTCTCTCAAAGGTCACTAGCTAAAACTTAGAGGAATATGGTCTATCACTGATTTACTATTTGACTTAATACCTATCTCCCTATCTTGCAGGTCTCAGATGAATTCCTGAATGTTTTGAAGCAGAGAAAATAGAAAAGAGAACTCTTTATCTGTGGATTCCTTCTGGGCTTCTTTCTTTTTTAACTGAAACAGATGTTACTATCATCCTTAAACTCTAGAAATGTAGCTCTGGTTGGCCCAATAAGTTCTAAAGAAACTCCATTTCATAAAAAAGACAAACCTTCTTTTTTTGCTACTTGATATGCCTCTTGTTCCAAATCAGCAGTTTTATTTAATCTGGTTATTAAAATTACTGAGAACTGCCATTTCTATCTGCATTTTTCCTTTTCCTTTTTTTTCAGAAGACTTGCATTGTATTTTTATTTAATTCATTGTGGTAGTTTGACCCTGGCCGGATTTCAAATACCCACTAAAGTCACCCTCTCACTCCCCTCTGCAGCCGGACAGAGGAGAGGGGAAAAGAAACAGCTGAGGATTCTTGCATAGAGATAAAAGCTGGGAGAAGTCACTTACTAATTGGCAAAACAGACTTAATGTGGGGTAAAACTTAAATTTATCACTAAGGGGATAAGAGTTAAAGAGAGAAAATAAAACAGTCTTAAAAACACCTTCATCCCCCACCCCTCCTTCCTTCCATGTTCTCCCTCCTCCCTTCCAACAGTGCAGGGAGACAGAAAAGGGGGCTTGTAGTCAGTTCTCGTTTCCCATGGGGTGCAGTCGAGTCTCTACACCCTGATGGTCCTCCATGGGCTGCAAGGGGACAACTTGCTTCACCATGATCTTCACCATGAGCTACAGGGGGGCCACTTCCCCTGCTTCCGTGGGGTCTCTCCTACAGGAGACAGTCCTTGGTGAACCTCTCCAGTGTGAGTCCATCCCTCGGGCAGCAGTTCTTCCCAATCTGCTGTCCTGTGGGTCACTTCTCCATGGGGTGCACTCAGGTTTCTGCACCCCCATGGTTTTCCATAGGCTACAGGCGGATAGCCTGCTTCACCATGGTCTTCACCACGGGCTATGGGGGCGGCACAGGTCTGAGTCCTTTCTCTGTTCCCGTGGGGTCCCTCACAGGGCCACAAGTCCTACCCAGGACAAACTTGCTCCAGCGTGGGTTTCCCTCTCCATGGGCCTCAGGTCTGCTGCAGGACTCTGCTCCATCCTCGGACCTCCCACAGAGTCACACCTCCTTCATGCATCCACTCGTTCCAGTGTGGGCTGCAGGGGTGTCTCTGCACCATCCATGGGCTGCAGGGCCCTCAGCTCTAAGTCCTTCCCCTCCTTCTGGGGACGGGGGGGACCCTCTCCCCCTCCTGCTGTACTGACCTTGGTGCCTACATTGTTGTTCTCAAGTTCTCCTCTCTGCTCTTTGCAGGCTGGAATTTATTTCTGCGCAACAATCTCCTCTGTTCTTAAATATGTTATCACAGAAACGTTACAGTGCTAATTGGCTCAGCCTTGGCTAGTAGCAGGAAGTCCCTCCTGGAGCTGGCTACCACTGGCTCTTCATAGGACAGAAGTAGTTTCTAGCAGCTTCTAACAGAAGCTAGCCCTATAGCCCCCCCTGCTACCAAAATCGAACAAACAGACCCATGACATTCATTAAATTCTTGAAAGAAATTTCAAAAATGGGTCTGTGCCCTAAACAGCGAAATAATATCTGGAACATGAAAAATATGTGCACTTTAGAATAACTGTCACAAGATTAGCAATATCATCTTTATAGCATATTAGATCCAGAGCTGATACCCTACTTTAATTATAATGTCTACCAGTCTTTGGCATTTTTCACTAAACTTACTTTAATCAGTATTTAAAACTTCCCTTACTTATACTTCTATTAATGCAAATGAGCTTTTTTATAATTCTTACCTTTTCTATCAGTATATTCAAACCATGTAAAACTTAGGAGATCGGAAAAAGTATCAACCTGCTGGTTTTGTGTGTGTGTGTGTGTGTGTGTTTCCTTACGTTGGCTCTTTTTCCTCAACCTGTAATTTCTTAGAAGCTCCTCCCAAACTCATAATTTTTTAGGATGCTTTAAATGACTTTGTTGCAGAAGTCATAGAATCATAGAATCATAGTCCTTTTCAGAAGTCCTCTTCTGTGCTTAGGTGAAAAATGGTGCTGGTCCATTGAAATTGTTCAGCCAGGAAGCTTTCAAATACAATGAAATTGGAGGTTGCTGTTTTCTTTGAGGAAGACATAAAATCAGGTCTTCATATAGACAACTCATTTCTTGAAGCAGTTGGAAAACAGATAAGAAAATAGTAGCTCAACCTCTCTTCTAGCATTTTCAGGAATGAGTAAATCAGTGTGTTTCTCCATACTCTGAGAAAGTTCCTGTCAACTTTGGGATAAAGGGAGTATAAACATAATGATAGCTGTGAAAGGATTTGAGAGAAAGAAAATTGGGTTAACAGTGCACTTATCTATTTAAATCTACCTTATGTATCTACCTTATGTAAATCTACCTTATGTTGGTTACCTCAGCCAAAACACTGTGTGCATATCAAAGACTGGGGACCAGACCACTCTGTCTGCTTCATAGAGCTTAGATTTTTGATAGATTCCCAGTTACTGTTGTAGTTAATGCAAAATACCTTTAGATTTGAAGATGGGCCTGATAGAATCTGGTTCAACATTTCAGTACAGTTGTTACTGGGGAGGTTAGTTGAAAACTTTTTTTTGAAAGAAAAATATAGTCATATCAGTTTTAAGTTTTCAACATGAATATGGCAATAAGGAATCAAGCCATCTGCATGTAGTGGAAGCCCATTTTCAAATCTTCCAGTAGAAATTTTGTTCCCAATTCAGACTTTGATATTGATGATTTTTCTAACTGCACATCTTTGCAGTTCAAGGTACTTCTTTTAAGCCCAAAACATCACCAAAGCAATTTTTTGTCTTTAGTTACTTAATTATGTAGAAATTAATATAGAAAAACTGGATATTGCATAAATGATATTAACAATCAGAGTAGGATGCTATTAGGGAAGTTTCTCCATGCTATTTATCCTGCTCCAAGCCATCTGGAGGCATCTGAATGTGCCATTGGAATAATTAAGAAATATCAGGAACAAAATGGTTTTAAATGAATTTTAATGACAAAACTAATTAGTGGACCATTCCCATAACACACAACAGTCACTGCATGTTACTAATGTGTCACAAGTGACTACTTTTACAGGATAAATGGCATATTTTGCCAATTTATCTCTTAGCAGTATCTTTCTGGATTTTTTTTTTTGATTCTATAAAATGTCTTTTGAGATTAGTGTGTCTGAAGTGCATGCCAAATTTGCTTTTAACAGTAACTCTTATTTTTAAAATAAAAAAGCTAAACTTTATTCTCTTTCAAGGGGGGATGAAGTGGTCTCAGTATTTCTTTGAGTAATTTAGTAAATTTGAGTATTTAGTAAATAAAAGCCGTAAAACCATAGAATCATATAATAGTTTGGATTGGTTTGGATATCAGATCCCTGTCTAACCTGACCTTGAACACTTTCAGGAAGGGGAAGTGTTCCACCACCTCTCTGGGCCACATAGTCCAGTAATCTCACCACTCTCACTGTAAAAAACTTGTTCCTTTTATCTTATCTAAATCAACCCTCTTTTAGTTTAAAATCATTACTCCTTGTTGTATTGCAACAGGTCCTGCTAAAAAGTCCCTTGCCTGCCTTTTCATAGGCCCTGCTTAGGTACTGAAAAGCCACTGTAAGGTCTCCCTAGAACCTTTACCTCTCTGGGCTGAACAGCCCCAACTCTCTCAGACTGTCTTCATAGGAGAGGTGCTCCATCCCTCTGATAATTTTCATGGCCCTTCTCTGTATCACTCCACATCTTTTTAAACCTTTCCAAAGTGGAAACTGATCCATTCTAGTATGTGTTTCTTTACATGCAGCCAATGACACCTCCATTACGAATTCTTCTAAACCATTCCTGGTGCCAGCTAGTTGAAGAAAATATTTTCAAAGAATGCAGTATGGACGCAGTAGACTTTCAGTAGTCAGAAGTAACCATGTAATTGATAAATAACGAAGTTGATGTTTTCTTCATAGGGAAATTAATATGCATAATGAAAGCTGAGTGGTTAACCTTCATTACCTGTGAAAATACATATAAGTCTTGATCCTGGTTTCATCTTTTAAGCATAACTGGTGACTGTTTAGGTATAATAATAGGTTCTTTATATATCTTTTTCAGCATGATTATTCTTTGCACAGAAAAACCTCTGTTGCAATGGTTAGTTTTGCCGAGCACTTTAAAATGTTGTGGCTGAATTAGCAATCATTTTGTCTTCCTTGGATGTGAGATCAAAGAGTATTTTTTGTGGAAAAGCCGATGTGTACATCTGATAGAACTCTTAGTGCAGAGCATTATGCCAGCCATCTGACTGGAACAACCTTGATTCTTTACTCGTAACAAAATCATAGCCCAGGGGATGGCTCTCTCAGAAAGACTATATGTGATTATTATGTCTTAGGGATTATTAAAGACCTCTGCACTTGATGAGAACTTGCAAGTTTCTGTGAGTAGAAAAGCTGGTGTAGCCAGGGCCTCACCAGAGCAATTGTAGTGACTTTGTCTCAGTATAAGCATTGCCACCAGAAACAGCAAACCAACATAAGGCAGTGGTGTCATGCTTAAGAGAGACTATCAGGCACATTATTTTTATTGTGTTTGAGCTTCTTTGTATTTACACGTTGAAAGAAAAAAACTAAGGGTACCTAAATCTATTGCTGTCTTTGGTATTTGTTTCTATACCACAAGATAGTAACACTGCAACATTACTGTAAAGCAAAGGAGAGTTGAACAGATCTGTTCTTCCAATAGTTGTATATATGCCCTGCTTCTGTAAAATATATGTAACCCAAGTCCTTTGGACTACACTACGTTTAGATGATTTAAACAACTAAACTGAAAAAATTCTCTGAGCAGTTTACAGAACACATGAAAAGTTGTCTTATATGTTTGTTTATGACCTAACAATTATTTTTTGTAGCCGATCTTACAAGGATTTTAGAGAGAAAACACATACTTCCTAATCTTACTGTGGTTTGAAAGCGACATTTAAGATCAACCTTTTTGACTCTACTAATGAACTACTAATTTAAACAGCTTTTGACCTTCTCTTATAATCTCAGTAAACTATTTAGAAATGCATCAGTGATATAAAGTTTGATCCTCTTAAAATTATCCATTTACCATCAAATTCAGTTAGTGTTAATGTTCAGTGATAATTTGCATTTCAGGAAAATATGATTGTGCTTATTAATAATTTTACATTTAATGAATAAGTGATCAGCCTTTAAAACAAGTGGGGTTTTGAAATTTGATCTTTTATTCTTGCATCTCAGATCTACCTACCAAACAAATCACAAGACAAGCACAGCATATATCTATGAAAAAAATACAGTATCCATGAGGAAAGCAGAAATATAAAAAATGCCTGTGAAAAAACTTTATATCATGGAAAGAAGAAATTTAAATAATTTCTTTCAATAGAAACTTAAATTTTTGTTTGTTTCTTTTTTATATTAGACAACTAAGGCATAATAATTTGCAATGAAATTCTGTAATCTTACTGTGTTTAATATTTGAAGTCTGGCAGACCTCTTATGTGCTCAGAGAAAGCCAAAATAAAATATAAAAAAACCTTGCTTGCCACCCACTGTAATTTTTACTTCAAATGTCATTGCAATATCTTTGCTTTTTTGAAACATGGATAATCTACCATGATTATGTAGTAAATTATACTTTCAAATAGAAGCTGTTTTATACAGCTAACTCCTCTTCTCAGAAACACAATATGAAAAAGAACAGAAATGCCTTCCTTAAAGTGAACGTTACAGTAACAAGTCCTTAAATGATGTGCAGTGTCCTCTGTTGTTGGTGAAACTTGGGAAAGGTGAATCCAAATTATATTAGATGCTGAAAAGGACCATGACAGTTATGAGACATGGAGAACCTATTCTCCATTTCCAAAGAATTTTAAAATGTCTACATGGAGAAAATTAATGTACTGTTGAATTTTTCAGATATTCCAGGGATAAGCCCATACAGAACAGTTTAATACTTACCAGCACATGCTCAGAAATAGGTATGAATTTAATGTATGTTTAAAGTGCAGGGATATTAGCTCTGATACGGTGCTGTGAAAATGGAGACACGCAGCTTCCAAAACTGATTTAGTCAGTGCCCACGTGGCTTTCTGGAGACCTTCTTACCCACATATTCAGTTTCAGGGTTTATTATACCCAGAGCAGCTACAGGGGTACATACGCCTGAAAATCCAAGTTTCATTTATCTTGTGTAACCCAGTTAAAGATGGAATTTACTCCAAAGAGGTGAGGAAGACAAATGCTATAGTTACAGCATTTAAAATTTAATTTTTCTATGTGGTTAGATGGGTGCTAGGTGAGATCTAGGATCAGCTACTTTGGACATATTTGATTTTCTGTCACTTTGACACTTTTTGACTGACAAATATAGGAACCCGAATGGAAGACCTGCTATTTTAATGAGAAGAAGACTACCAATACTTTATGAAAAATTTAAAAAACCCACCAAAGTTAGAAGAAAATTTTATTGTATAATTTATAGATGTGCCTCAAAAATTAATTTTCTTGAGGAAAACCCATGTAAGTGTCTACTATTCAGACATATCTTTTTTGACACAGAAAACATTATTTCGTAGAAAGGAAGAGATTGCCTCAGAGAATTATCAGATCAGATGTATTGGTAAGTGGCAATGTAAATGGCCAGTAGCCATGATTCAGTCTTTACAAACTTATGCAGTAATTAGTTGGGATAGACTATGGTAAAATGAGAATGTATTTAAGATGAAAACAAAACATTTATTTTTCATTTCTTTTATTTGTTTACTTTTAATGCAAAAGAAAGCAACTACCCTTTAATTTTACTGTACCATGAGACTTGCATTGGTAGTCTTGAGAGAATTCCATGTAGAAGATATATACCATCATAAAAACATTAATTTATCCCTCACAAAAATGAAAGATTGCTGTTTCTTTTCAATTTTCAAATTATGAATTCTTTACAGCTATTTCTACAGATAGCTCACAAGAGGGACTATTGTCCGATTGCTAGCTTGCAAGCATTTATTTTGACTACTCAAAATTGTAACTATTTGATTAAGTTCTGTTCCTTTGATTGGACAAATCTCAAAAATAAGAGTAATTTTTAGTAATGGAAAAATAATCCATTTTTTTACTGAACCAAGGTGTACTTAATCAAATTTTTTATGAATATTCTTTCCAGTCTCTATTGTAGGGTGACTTTTGTAAGCAAAAATAAACTCATTTAAAAATGCCTATACATGTCCTGCCAACCTATACCTCTTCAAAAAAATTAAACCCATTGATCATGAACCACTCAAATTCAGAACAGCTCATGTGACTTTACAGAAACAGACATCCTGGGAGTGGGAGATATGCTATTCTTTTTTGCTTAAACCAGCCCTTCTATTCAGTTGTAGTGATCCTGGCTGCTCCGTAGCTTCATGCTTATTTTTTTACTACTACTTAGTTTTCTTCATAGTAGCTCATATGGTGCTGTGTTTTAGGTTTTTGACCAAGACATTGTTACAGCACACTAATGTTCTGCCTTTTGCTGAACAGTGTTTGCACAGCACCAAGGCACCTACTCTGCCTCCTCTGTCCCCATGGAGGAGGCAAGGGAAGTGACCAAGTGACTGTGTGGTGTTTATCTGCCCACTGGTGTTAACCCACAATATCAGTGTTTTCATCAGACACTTTTTCTTGTTCCGGATGAATAACTTACATTCCATTTCCAATTACATTCTTGTCAAGAACAAGTGTTCCCACATATACTGGATAGACCAGAATACATAGGAATTTGCTGATAATGTCTTTTAGAGACAAATCAGATTCAGTGAATTTGAATTACATTTGAACTATGTAGGAGCTGTAATGTGTGTGTCAGTATACCTTTAAATAAATTTCCCACAAGAACTGGCTTATAGGCGTTGCTCTTTGCCCACAACAGGGCAACCTTCAAGCAAATTTTTGCCAAGAAAAGTAAACTTAAAAAGTCCATATTCTCATCTGTCAGAGCATCCTCCTCCCTGAGCTTAAACAGCAATGACTGTTTCTTTTAGTGATTTTATTTTTTATTGTGCTTATTCACATATTTTCCTTAGGGAAATACATGGTCACATTGGAGCTGTTAGACAAAATATTCTCAAAGGATCTTTTAAACCAGATTCTAACAGAAGTATGACTAATACAGTGTCACCACCATCAGAGACTTCTGCAATACATGTTTTCTGGGAAAGGGAAAAAAACCCCTAGAAAACAGTCTCTTCTAATCATAAATTAAAAACAAGGAGAGAGGATTGGAGGAGGGCAATCTTATCCCACTAAAACTAGAAAAAATGAAACAAAACCAACTAAAAAATTGGAAAAGCTGCAAGAATGTGTGAAACTCACGAGGAACTCATTCCCATGTAATTTGTCTAGGAAGCATTTGAGAGGAAAGTGTGGAAATTATCTAATTAAGCTCAAACAGAAAATCACTCTGTAACTTACTATTACATAACAATAGTTTGCTCCTGTAAAAGACTGAGAAAGATAATTCTTTAGGATATATTCCCAGAGATTTAGAGTTGCCTGGGAAACTAGCTGCCATGTGTGGTTCTTCTCTTTTCTGAGCAAATGTTGAGTCACATGGTTTTGTTGCTGACTGTTTAAAAGCAGAATGTATCTGCTCAGCAGCGCTGGATCCTACTGGCCTTTACAGTCAGCTTTGCATCTGTGGGACTCTCAATTTGTATTTGATGATGCTTGCATAAATATTCAGAATTAAATCTTACATAAACAGTTAGGAATACAGACTACAGAATTTTCATTAGTATTTTGATGATTGTTTTCCATTTCCATGAGAAATTTCCATTTCTCAATTGATTTGTTATCTGTAATATTTTTACCAATATCACATAAAAATCTATGCAACCACTGATTGCTGAGGGGCTAGAAACCCACAAATTCAAGAAGCTGCTTGAGATTGAAATGCAAAATATGTATTTTCGGACTCTGCTCTTTTCTTGGCCTCTTGACCTTTTTGGGGCTGAGCACTGAATTGCATTTTGTGTCTGAGCTGTGTTCTTCAAAGCAAAGGCCATATTAAAGTTTCTACATATTTTTCTTAATTCAGTTACAGACAAGTCAGGCAGCTCCTGTGAAAGTTTCACTTTTTTGCCTGTTACAGAATCAAAGAGTGGGTAAGGTTGCAAGGAACCACAGTGGGTCATCTGATTCAATGTCCCTGCTCAAGCAGAGTGATCCTAGAGCACATTGCATAGGTTTGTGTCCAGACAAAATATCTTGAATATCTCCAGTGAGGGAAGCTCCACGTCTGTGGACAATCTCTTCCAGTGCATGGTCACCCACACAGTAAAGAAGTTCTTCCTCATATTCAGGTGGAACTTCCTGTACATCAGTTTCTGCCCATTCCCTCTTGCCTTATTGGTTGGCACCACTGAGAAGAGCCTGGCTCCATACTCCTGGCAATCTCCTTTCAGATACTTAGATACATTGATAAGGTCCCCTCTTAGCTGTTTCTTTCTGAGACTGAAGAGGCCCAGCTTCCTCAGCCTTTTCTTGTAAAGATGCTATAGTCTCTTCACCATCTTTATTGCCCTCTGTTGGACTCGGTCCAGGAGCTCCATGTTTTTCTGGTACTGAGAAACCTGCAGCTACACACATCACTCCAGATATGGCCTCCCCAGGGCTGAGTAGAAGAGCAGGATCACCTTACTCAACCTGCTGGCACTGTTCTTCCTAAGGCATTCCAGGATACCATTGGCCTTCTTGGCCACAAAGGCACACGATGGCTCATGGACAGCTTTTGTCCAGCAGGAACCTCAGGTCTTTCTCCATAGAGCTGCTTTCCAGCAGGTTGGCCTCCAGCCTGTACTAGTGCGCGGGGTTATTCTTCCCCAGGTGCAGGACCCTGCATTTGCCTTTGCTGCATTGGTTCTTCTCTGACCATCTCTCCAACCTGTTGAGGTCCTTCTGAAGGGCTGCACAGCCCTCTGGGGAGTTGGCCACTCCTCTCATCTTTGTCTCATCAGTGAACTTGCTGAAAAGGCACCTGCCCCTTCATCCAAGTCATTGATGGGTAAGTTAAATCATACTGGGCCCAGTATTGAAATTTGAGACACCACTAATTACAGGCCTGCAACTAGATGCCTGTACCACTGATTACCACAGATCCTCTTGGATCTGCCATTCAGCCAGTTCTCAATTCACCTCACTGTTCACTCATCTTGTCCACACTTCCTGAGTTTGCCTGTGGAGATGTTGTGAGAGACAGTGTTGAAAGCCTTGCTGAAGTTGAGGTAGACAATATCTACTGCTCTCCCCTCATCCATACAGGTAGTTGTTTCATCATAGAAGGCAATAAGGTTGGTCAGGCATGATTTACCTTTAGTAAAATATTATAATAATCAGAATCACAGAACATTCTGAGTTGGAAGGGATCCACAAGCATCATCAAGTCTCTTAAGTGAATGGCCTGTACAAGGGATCAATCCCATGACCTTGGCCTTATTAGCACCACGCTCTAACCAACTGAGCTAATCTTAGGATTTGAATCCGTGTTGACTACTCCTGATCCCCTTATTGTCACTCAAGTGGATGGATATGGCCTCCAAAATAATACACTCCATCACTTTTCCAGAGATTGAGGTGAGGATGACTGGGCAGTAGTTCCCTGGGTCCTCCTTCTTGCCCTTTTTGAAGACTAGGGTGACATTTACTTTATTCCAGTTCTCAGGCATCTCTCCTGATCATCACAACCTTTTAATGATGACTGTGAGGGGCCTATCTATGGTGACTGCCAGGTCTCACAGCACTCGTGGACGCATCCCATCAGGGCCCAGGGACTTGTGGATGGCAAATTTGCCCAAGTGTTCTCTAACCCAATCCTCCTTGACCAAGATAAAGTCTTCTTCCCTTTGGTTTTGGATTGCCTATCTGAAAACAAGAGAGCAGTAACTTGCCAACTGCTTGTTGTACACTAGCCCAGCAAAAAGTTTTGTGTGTGTGTGTACCTCATGCCACTACAGTAGGCTTCAATAAATACTGGGAACAGCTTACATGGTTACCTGAGCATATAGTGTGGTGTAAGATTTTTTAGGTTAGAGCAGACATCTGCACAGCAACAGCACATACCTGGTGAGATAGCGGTACCCTAATTTTGTACTTGAAATCTAAGTGGGATACAACAAAGCATCTAATGTCTAGACTTAGATATCTGATTCATCCTCTAGATATTCAAAGCTTATAGTCAACTTCTAATAATATATAACCAGATACTTAGTACTAGGATTCCACCTACAACAACAGCAACTGCGCTCATGGCAGAAATATTGTGCCCATTTGAAAACAGCTTCTGAAAAAAAAACCCAAGAAATCCAAAGCATTAATGTCATGGCAAATGGAATTGTGTTAATTACATTGTTTCTCTCTATTTCTTTTAAGAAACATAGCTAAGTCATAGTCATCATCCAAAGTAAAAGCAACATAATTTCTCCAGCTTGTGTTTGAAAGTGATTCAGCTTGACAAGTTACACCTAACAAAAGTAACTAGTATTTAAAAAAGACATTAACATGAAGAAATCTAATTGAAGAAGTAAAAAGAAAATCTTGATTTGTGTTAAAATGAAAACAAACAAACAAACAAGTCCTTTCATTCTCTCATATCACTGTTTCTGTTCCTCTTATAGCAGTGGCAAAACAATAATATGGTATTTATTATTACTACTGATAGCCTCTACTATTCTATGTTCAATGAGAACTATGAGTCCTTCAACCTCTATTTAATGATGGAATGACTCATATGGAGTTCCCACTTCCCACCTGGAGAACCTGGGTGTCAGGTCAGAATAAACACGCTCAGACTGCTGCAGATAGATGAGATGAGTTCAGCCTGTCATAATTGCTGTGGTGATTATTACTATCACATTCTAGTCCTTATCCAAGTAAACTTAAAACCCCCACCAGTGAGAAATGCAATGGTACTGCAGGGCTTTATTTCCAGCTGTACTGCAACTTACAATTTATGGCATAACATTTAGTCAATATGGTAAAAGATTAATAATCACAAATTGTAAGTGCAGAAAAGTTTCACTAAAAAGGGTTTTAAACTTACCTGCACGACTATCTTCTCTTCACGGTAAGCCTCTGTTCACTTTCCCTTCTAAGGAAAAATCTAAACTCTCAAACTGATGCTACACTCAAGGCTTACAAATAAATGAAAAAACAAACACTTGTCTTCTCTGCTAAATCTTTGGATGTCAGGCTGTAAAGTGGGATGAAATTTCAGGAAAGGATTTTAACCCCTCAAAAAGAGTGCTCATTATGTTGAAGAAGTATTTATCTACAATGGTATCAATATTCTAGTATAAATACAGTACACTAATTGCACTCTTTTTTTGAGCAATGAAACAACTGGGAATGTTGAGTTTACATTCTCACCTTGCATTATGTCCCTGAAGTCTTAAGACACAAGTCGGCCATGCACTTTGCTTTCTTGCTCAGTTCAGGTTCACTGGGATTCAGTTCAGGTTCACTGCAGAAGTATTGAAAATCAAGTTTAGATTTTAAGATCTTTGTCATGATTCTGAACATTTGCAGAAATAGTACTTCACTATTGGCTAGCTATTGTTAGCTACATACACAAAGAACAGCTTTCCTGTGGCTGCCATTTAGATGCCTGAAATACATACACAGAGGCAAAGAGCATTTTTCAAGCCAGATGAACAAATTCTTGGCAACCAGAAAATCTTTTGGTTTCATTGTTTCCTTCAGGTGATATATGTCAATTACCTGACTTTAGGCAGTATATCTGGCTTTGAATTCCCTAATCAGATCCATCATTAGATAGAGGAGTACAAAAAGTAGTTTGTTCAGGATACTTGTTTTGTTGTTTGGATTTTTTTAAGCTTAACAAGACTTTCCCTTTCTTATGAGTTCTTCCACATCTATTTTAAGATGGAATGACTCATACTCTGGAGTTCCCATTTCTCACCTGGAGAATCTGGGTGTCAGCTGAGAATAAACACTTCCAGATTGCTACAGACAGGTGAGATGAGTTCAGCCTGTCATAATTGAATGCATTCAACAAAGTGGAGCCATGAAACCGTATAACAATGAGGTCTTCCAAAGCTATCGAATGTTTCCTACCAAGTGCTATTACAGTCAGCTAGATAAACCATTATGTGAAGCAGGCCAGCATTTTCTCTTGACTTTACAAACAAAAAGCTGTGGTACTGGTATGCTGATAGCTGCAAGGTGTGTCTAATCTTGCCCCCATCATGTGTCTGTAAGCAGACAGCAGGTTAAGAACATATATGATGCTTATCCCTTAATACTATCCTAGCTTCTGCATATTTTCAGCTCAGAGGATTTTCTGAGTCTGACGTAATATGTTTCCCCAGTAACATTTACTGGGTCTCCTGTCCATGTCTACTCTGAACACATGTAAACCTTTTTGCCAAAAAAACCACCAAAACCCAAAATTCCCAAAATCCAAGAAATAAAAATTCTCCTAGCAAACTATCCCACAGGTTTGCCACCCAGTGTGAAGCACCTCTCATTCATTCTGAGCCTGACCTCTGTTGCCTTCATCTGGTGGTGCCTACCTGTGTAAGAAGAAACAGTGAGCAGCAAATCCCTTCCCACAGTCTCTACATCAGGCATAATTTTTTTCTTTTCCTTCAAAGTAGTTTCTTAGTCATTCTAAGAAAATTATTCCATATAATGATTGTTGGCCTTCTGTGAACCTTTGCCATATTTTCTGTGTCGTTTCTGAGAAGATCAGAACTGTGCACATTAACTGGGAGTGCTTATGGGCTGTGATTTTGTACAGTGGCATAATATTCTTTTTTATTTCTTTATTCATTTCCTCATAAAGTAAAATATTTGATTCATTTTTCCACTCCTAGCAAACACCAAGATGATATTTTCATCTGTCACAAACACAAAGGCTTACTCCAACGGCAACAGACAGCACAGATTTTATGTGTGAAGCCAGGTTTGTTTTCCCACACATACAAAAAGAATGAACGCCTTTTTAGCATTTCACCTGCTATTTAATTACTCAGTCATTTTTTAAGATCAGGATGCAGTTCTTCACAGTCAGCCCTCATACTTACTGCCAGGACCTTCGAATTCCTTTATTGTGTTCAAGCATGGCCGTGTTACTGCTGAGTACTTTTTCCAGGTAGAAGTCCCAGTCATTGTGGAAAACCACTGGCAACTCTCCTGCATGTAACATTTAATTTTTTGTTTTTACCTTCTTTTATATCTTTTAACCACCTATTTACTCATTCTAGGACCTGCCTTTTCTGTTTATTTTCCTTGCAAATGCTTTGCATAAGATCTTATGAAAAACCTTTTGAAAATACAAGCATATTTGCTTAGTTAATATACCAAGTATATTATCCTTATCCACAAGTGTTTTGACCTCTTAAAAGAGCTCGAAAAGGTTTGTAATATAGGACTTCCTTTTGTGGAAATCACATGGGTTCTTCTTAAGTAACTTTTATTTATTCAGGTCTCAGCAAGTTCAGTGTTAACACACTTCTTATTCATTTACCTTCAGATTTACAAGACTGCACTTCTGTACGTCCCTCCAAAATGTTCTTTTAAGGATTGTCACAATATTTACCACTCTCAAGTCTTCAGATACCATGAGTAGACGAGACACATGGTAGACCTACAGTTGTACTATTTCATATTTGACTATTGTTGAGGCTTATAAGTGAATACCATCCAACATTGGTCATTCGGTAATTTTATTCTACCTCTATTTACCATGATCACCTTCCACTGAGAGCATTGTTTCAGGTGATCCTTCATTAATCAGGTTGATCCTTCGTTAATCCCAAAATATAGCATAAGAATTGGCACAGGTTTTCCTACACTGTTCACTGATATAAAAAACTATTTGTCTCCTCTGAAGTGCTGTTGTTCTCTATCATTTGCTGACTCTCTCTATCATTACCATTGCAAATGAGTCCAAAGACTACCTCAGGGTCTTTTTGTTCTTGATTTTGATGTCTTGGATTATATTACAGATTACATTAGATTCTGTACTTAACTAAGCAAAAAGCCACCCAAAAGTTGTTGGTTGGGGAAATTAGCTTTAACTTGAAGGTTGGTATCTGGCAGTAATTGATTACCATAGTGCAAAGCACAATCTCTTCAGTAAGAAAACAAAAATCCTCTTTACAAATATCTAGCAATTAATGCTCCATAAAATGGAACAGAAATTACCCTGTGAATTAGTAAATATGTGAATTAGTAAAACCATATTGTTTTAAAGAGATGTTGTAGAAATACCTGAAATGAAGCTTTTTCTTTAAGTTCATTTTCAGTAGCACAGGCTACTCAGATAGTTTTAGAGTATTCTGATGTCTTTGACAAGAGAGAAGAAAAAATTTTTGTGCACCCACAAAATAAAAAAGGAGAAAAGTAAAGAAACAAAGTGAATTTTACTAACTATTAAAAGAAACAAAGCTTGTCTTATAAACTCAACACAATGTGTTTTTCAGTATCACCGTTGTTTAACTGTACATTGTATTTGGCAAGATATTACTGTCAATTCCCATTCAGAACACATATCTTGTGTGTGCAAGATATAGTCTTATGATGAATTATGAATCCATCTCTTTCCTTCAGGGTTTGTTTCTTGAATACTTTTTTCTTGCTTTTAAATATTTATTGTAAATGGACTTGAAGCGTAGAAATGTCAACTGTAATCTACTTTTTGCATGCTGGGGAAGCCCTAGAACGCAAGTCATCTTTCACATCCCTCTTGCATCCTTCCTATTTGCCTTTGGAGTGTCCTGGAGCTGACAAAGGAATTTTCTCAGCCTTCCAATAATTTTGAGTCAACACGGTTTGCTCTTTTACATCCCCGTCATTTCATACCATTGATAAATAATGTATTGGCACAAACTGGCTACTTTGGGAATAGGAATGCCAGGACCAGTGCCAGAATTACCTCTGCTCTGTAACTGAATAATGTGTTATCAGCTACTCCACTTGGGAAGCTATGGCTGTCACCTTAAAGTATTTTCCATAAGAATTTCCCTCCTGTTTTTAAGTGAAAGTTTATCTTTTCTCTCATGTTGTGGTCTAAACCCAGACAGCAATTAAGAACCAAAGAGCCACTCACTCAGTCCCTGCCCCAGCAGAACGGGGGAAGAGAATTGGAGAAAGGTCCTAGGTTAAGATAAAAACAGTTTGAAATTAAATAAAAATAATATAATAATAATAACCACCACAACAGCAGCAAAACCAACTAGTAATTAAAAGGGAAATAAGACGGAGAAATAAAATCCAAGAGAGGCAAGTGATGCAAATGAAAGGAATCGCTCAACAACTACCCAGCCCAGCCAGTCCCTCAGCAGCATACCCCCCACCAGTGTTCTCCCTAGTTTTACTGTTGAGCATTATGCCACATGGTATGGAATATTCCTTTGATCAGCCACAACCAGGACCTCAAGAATCAGAAATGATGAAACTTGATGTTCTGGTCTCAGAAAAAGTTGGAAAAAAGCATCAGATAAAAAAGAATAAGCAACATTGGTCAATGATCTGAATTAATTCTTACCATGCTCTTAAGGCACTGTCTGTGTTTGAGCAGATCAGGTTGTCTGACAGGGTAAAGTGAGCCAGTTGACTGGCATTTCTGAAGCTCTGAATCTATATCATTGCTCTGAAGTTGTCATAGAACTAGTGCAGGCTTTCACTCAAGGAATGGGAGCTTTGGATCTCAGTAATTGAGATGACTTCAAGGAGGATGTCATGCAGGCTGTTTCTTTCAGGAGCAAAAATCAGACAATTTCTTCATAAAATACAGTTTTTTCACAAGTCTAGTTTCCTCAAAATCAGGAGAAATCTACAGTCAGAAGAAACTTTCTGGCTTATAATTAAAGTCTCTGCCTAGTGAGTGCTTTGGACAAAAGTTTTATTTGTAGTTAGGGGTTTGTGGGGGAGGGAGGGGTGTGTTTGGCTGGTTGGGGTATTTTTAAAGGTTATGGTGTTGACTGAGGTTACGCCTTCTTGGCTTTATTACTCCATGCACTTCCCTGGAGTTTCTGGTGCCTCTTTGAGACATGCAGCAGGAATTAAACCTACTCCTTGCAATAAAACTCCTATGCACACTCTTTGTCTAAACCACTTGGTGTTCAAAAATTACTGAGATGGAAACCACCTCCTATGATGGCTCCTCAGCTTGAAGATCTATAATTTCTTTATGGAAGTTAAAGAATACAACTTTGTCATATACATTTATCTTTCAAACATATTAAATTTTAATTACTGGGTCATGGTCCCTCTCTTTTTCACTCAGAGGCCTAGGGATAATTACACGGCATCACTTTGCCAAAAATCTGAACTGTTCCTTAAAGCTGCCTAATACCTTACTTCAGCAAAGAGTTTTCCCACTATGTAAGCTCAGTGGGTGAGAAAAATACTAACTCTGTTTTGTCCATGCTTCTAGATATAGTATAGAGTATAAAAATGCTTCTGAGTAAAAAGTGGTTCTAATCTATCCATTAGTGCTTCTAATGCCTCTTATATAAGGCTCATTCAACATATCACTTTTCTCTCACAGAAGTCAGAGAAAAAATGGTTACCAAATTCCCACTATTGTTTCATTTTGTCTGCTCATTCACAGCAGCATGGCTTATTTTAGTCTCAGTGTGTAATGTCACAATAACCTCTCATTTGTATGAGTTCAGATAAACTTTTGGCTCTATCATCAATTAAGATGGGAGAAATGAGGAGTATCTGTCAATGCACATACCTCACACAACAGAGAGGGCTTCCCCTGCTCACTGCAAGCGCCATATGCTGCATGCACTATTGATCAGGAATGCGGAGAACTCTGGTATGATCTGAAGAAGTTACTGCTAGAAGAAAAACACAACCAACGTGGAGATTTGCAGACTAATTTTTACTGTCACTTTTCCAAGTAAAACTAGACTTTGAAGTCTACAATTTGCACAATGCATGAAGAGCTGAGCGCACCGCTTGTCAGCTTCTGTATACGTGAGGCTTATATCCCTGAAATCACTCAGCCACCCACCAGCTGTGTAACACTCTGTAGCCTTAACCTGGAGATGTTTGTGAGGTGATGACAATAATATTAATAAAGATGTTTGAAAAACAAAAATATTCTTTCTCTTAAAAAGAAAAATAGAAGTACTGCAAACTGAAGAAAATAATTTTACATCTTTAAAGACCTTTATTTTACAAAAGTATTCATATACCAGCATGAATCATGACAAGTGACAACTGAGTTTTGTAAAGAAGTACAAATCAATTTAAGAAACAAGACAAACATGAGCAAAATACGAAGCCTTATGGAAAACATATGGATTTTTTATTTTTCATGGCTGTACATTCTATGGCTGTCAAGGAAAACTCCCAAATGCTGTGAGGGAGACAAAAATAGTAACTTAAATTCGGCCTTTCAGAAATGGTCTGAGACATTCCCAGTAAGGAAGTATACTATGATGTTCCTCTCATATCAAAATAAAAAGGCATGAAAGTTAAATAAAAGATGAGTTCTTGCAAATTGAAAAGATCAAGAATTTAAAATGAGAGATTGTAGAGGAACCAAAAGCTGAGGAAGAAAGCTCCAAACACCAACTCAGCTGTCCACAGGAACCAATAGCCCTAATAACTAACTATATTGCATTCTGCACTTTAAATTTCACAAAAATGACTGAATAGTTATCTGAATGAATGAAAATAATTCTCCTGCAACATGAAGGTTTTCATCTCTGGTAACAGAGTGAAGTGTTTTTAGAAGAGTTTGCAAAGATTATATGAAACCATCTTATAGCTTTGCAGTAGCATCTTAGTTGATTTTGCTGACTGGGTAAATAGGAGGAGGCTGAATAGTTCTGGAAAAATCCTACAGCTCCCAGCCTCTTCTCAAGGCTGAATAGAACAAGTGACCTCAGCCAATCCTCATAAGGCTTCCCCTCAAGGCCCTTCACCATCTTTGTTGCCCTCCTTTGGACACTTTCTAATAGCTTTAGATCATTCTTGTATTGTGGTGCCCAAACTGCACACAATATTCAAGGTGAGGCTGCCCCAGGGCAGAGAAGAGTGGGACAATCCCCTCCCTGAACCAATTGGTGATGCTTTGCCTGATGCCCCCCAGGAAATGGTTGGTCCTCCTGGCTGCCAGGGCACTGCTCACTCATATTTAATTTGCCATCGACTAGAACACCAAAGTTCCTTTCTGCAGCACTGCTTTCCAGCATTTCATTCCCCAGTCTGTATGTACATCCAGGGTTGCCCCATCCTAGGTGCAGAATCCGGCACTTTCCCTTGTTGAACTTCGTATGGTTGGTGTTTGCCCAGTGCTCCAATTTGTTGAGGTCTCTCTTGCAGGGCCACCCTTCCTTCAAGGAAGTCAACAGCCCTTCCCAGTTTTGTGTCATCTGCAAACTTGCTGTGTCCCTTCCAGTCCCGTGTCCAAGTCATTTATGAAGATGAAGAGCACAGGGCAGAAGATGGAGCCCTGTGGAACCCCACTAGTGACAGGTCACCAGTCTGATGTTACCCCATTCACTGTTACCCTCTGTGAGCTGGTTGCTCACCCACCACATGATGTGTGCTGGACATTTTCTCCAGAAGGATCCTGTGAGAGACAGTATCAAAAGCTTTACTGAAATCCAAAAGGATTGCATCAGTTGGCTTCCCTTATTCAACTAGGTGGGTTACCCTGTCATAAAAGAAAGTCGGGTTGGATAAGTAGGACTTTCCTCTCATGAAGCCGTGCTGGCTGTGATCGATGACTGTGTTGTCTTTCAGGTGTCTTCCAGTATTTCCCAGAATAATCTCCTCCATAACTTTACCAGACACTGAAGTGAAATTGACAGGCCTGTAATTTCCAGGTCCTCCTTCTTGTCCTTCCTGAAAACCGGGACAACATTCCCCAGCTTCCAGTCAGTTGTGACCTCTCTGGATTTCCAAGACCACTCAAAAATCATTCAGAGGGGTTTTGTAATGACATCAGCCAGCTCTTTGAGGATTTTGAGATGAATTTCATCAGGCCCCATAGATTTGTGGGGATCTAGCTGGACTGGCAGATCCTGCATAATTTCAGGGTTGACTGGGAGTTGATCATTCTCGCAGTCATGGTCCTCCAGCTCAGGGCACTGACACACTGACACCACCTTGGTCCATCACCTGTGTTGAAGACAGAGGCGAAGAAAGTATTAAGTGTCTCTGTCTTGTCTCTGTCCATGTTTGTGAGGTGACCATCCTCATCCTGTATTTCTATACTGCCTATTGCCATTAATATATTTGAAAGAACTCTTTTTATTGTCCCCCACATTTTTGGCCAGCTTCAACTCCAGTTCAGCTTTGGTCAGGCAAATATTCCCCCTATAGCAGGCAAGCAGAATCTCTATAGTTTTCCCATGTCATATTACCTTGCTTCCAATGGACATACACTTTCCTTTTTTGCCTTATCTGTCATTTTGTTCATGCTGAAATGCTCCTAGCTGTATACACACAGGCTTCCTCACAATAGTTTGTTTGCTGCAGTGTAGAAAAGAGACCAGGATCCTAATGATAAGCTTGTGCTACTCATTTATCTGAGTAATTATCTTCAAAAGGGAATAGGGACCTACATTTCCCTCCCGATACACAAGTCATATAGAGAATTCCACTCATGGTCTAGAAACTGGCCATCATAACTTCAACAACTTTCCTCAACCATCCTGATTTCATACAAAGAATCAGGGACTTTTTGTTAACTTCATCTATGCTGTTTAGAGCCCTATTTGTTAGTCAGAAATAAAGTTGCAGATCACTAGCTCTCTCCAAGCACACTGTCTTGGAAGAGACTAGCAAATGACATTTCCATGGCAACACAGTTTCCAGACACTCTGCTACAAACAAAGGTAAAATGTCTTGAACAGAGTTCATGCATGGTATTTAATAAGCCACATCACTTGCTGTCTCAAGCTATATGTCTGCAGAACTTAGCAATGTTTCCAGTTCAAAGAGTCAGGACAATTATTAGAAAGACTTGCTTAAGCTTGTCCTGTGGCTGGAGGAATTAAGAAGAGAGCTGATGAGGATCACACCACCCTTCCTCACACTGGGGACTTTTACTTACTTCAGGGGTTCAAAGCCTAATCAGTACTGCCCGTATGAGCTCAGAAGGGAACATATTTAATGCAAGAAGACAGAACTTCAGGCCAGCAAAACCAGACATTAGACTTTGAGAGTCTGTCCTCTCCTCACTTTCTGCAGCATTCACTTTAAAAAGCCACCTATATTTCTTCGTTCTAGCTCCTTCCTCAAATCCTCACCCTCTTTTTTGTTCCTGTGACCATATTTTCTTTTCCTGCCGTAGCAAATCCCTTCACTACAGAATTTCTAAGTGACATATCAAGATCAAACAATAATTGGCGGCTTTAAAATAGTACTTTCAGATCTTCACTTCACTATGCTTTAACTCTGCTCGCAAGTCTTTGCCTGTCCATTTAAATTCCAAACTCAGCAGGAGAAAGTCCTACTCTATAGCTGAAATATACCTGACACAGTGGGATCTTAATTTTGTATCAGTACTCAGTTATAAACACACTCACAATGTATTCTTTGTGGTTGATAATACTGCCAGTTCTTCCACCCTCTCCCCCTCTGCCTTCGCCTGCCTTTGAAGGTGGAAAATGAATGAGGCAATGCAAAAAACTCACAGGTGCCAGGGGCAGACATGGTTTGTCTCAAACCATGATCACAGATTCTCCCCAGCACAGAGTACTAAAAAATATGTCATTTAGGAACACATCTAATCTAATTTTTGAAAAATAAGAAATGTTGCTGACTCTACTACCTATCTTCGTAAGTTAGTTCAATGTGTGATTAACAAATCACTGCTAGGAACTCCATCTTGATTTCAAGATTGAAAATTACACACTTTAGCTTCCAGTCACTGGATCTTATTATACCTTTTGTTATTAGCAACAATGAAAAAAGTTTTGGTACTGCACATCTTTTCTGTGTGTAGGAACAGCCATAAAGAGCAATCCTGAAAAGTATCTATCACAGTTGTTCAAGCACTCTTACAAAGCAAACAAATAGTAATCGTCCTACACATAAATAATTCTTATATCAAATATTTCAATTTTTATGTCTCTATCCTTTTTTCTTTCTTTTTTTTTTTTTTAGCGAAAGAGAAGGCCATAAATGTTGCTTAGATAATTTGTTCTGATTTTTCATCAAAAATTAAATTTCACAAAGAACAAATGATTGTATTTAGAGCAAACCGTACCAGTCCAACTGTGATTTGTCAGGGAACAGGAGTGACTAAGATGTCACTGTCTTAATTCCTGCAATGATAAAGAGCTGCTTTAATAATTCTGGCAGATGAACTATGTTCTATTCAATAGGTGAATGGATAGGAAAAACAAGTCAGCCTACTCCATAGGAAAATGTCCCAGTCCTGAATGTGACAGCTCTTAAACCCTCAATGATGTTGACAGAACACATACTTGACCTCACTGCTTCATGTGTCATCACCAGCTAAGACCAAATCATTTTTGAGGCTCAATAGAAATAAAAAAACTCAAAGGAACAACAGCATGTATGATCAGCTGTGCACTAGGGAAAAGAATTCCTCTTAATTCTTGAAATTGATCAGCTGAGGTCCTCAAAGATGAGGTTCACTTACAGTGAATGCCTTAATCAGGAAATTCCAGGTTTGTTAGTGTATGGATGACAATACAGGTAATTTTCTTCTTCCCATGATCCAAGGAGGGAAAAAACAAAAAGAATTTTTCCAAAACTCACAAATTTTGAGGTTTGCTGCTATCTCCATGTTTATCCAGCTCCAACCACACACGAACATTTTTTTTGAAACTGTGTTAAAGCAGATCTTTGTTTACCAATACCATACTCTACTTTAAGAGCAATCACTTTCAGGTGGATAGTTCTTTCCCTATCCCCATAATAATTGCCATCACTGCCAGGAAACAGCATCTATTTTTAGAACTGCACTTATTTAAATTCGCTGTCTAGTCTTTTTTTTAATGCATTTGTAAACAAGAGTGAAAATGCTTTTAGTAATTTGCGTCTCTAGCATGTTTAAGTGCCTTTCAAAGCACAAAGATCAAGTAATGTCCCAACCTTCTTTTTTAATGTGATTTTTTTTTTTTTTACTCCTGGCTGCTTTGTTAACTTTTCTTGAAATTTTTTCTCCTATATCTATGTTTGAAATAAGCACACAAGTATATTTTACTAATGGTATGTAAAGTGAGGATCTGCCTATTCTGTTATCCTCTTCTATACCAAGTGATCATAGAAATATTTTTGACATTACGAAGTCTTCTGCTAGTCATAAATGTTTATATCAAGTTTTCCTTAGATCTTTACCTTCAAAGACAGAATTTTCCTCCTGCTAATATCGTCTTTATCATTGAAGTTCTGAATTATTACCTTGCCTCTGAATCTATGAAAACACTTTTTAGTGCCTTGAGATCATTTAGCAAGGTAATTTTGATCATTTTATAACAATCTCTTCCCTTCATCTTTATAAAAAATCGGCATTTGAAATATGTAAGCTTAACCAGAAAATGCTTAAATTACCACTTCATTCCCCAGAAGAAATACAGTCTATTTAAGAATGCATGCCGCATGTCTCTATGGCAAATGTTTGGAGAAATCCAAATGCTATGCCGGCATGCACATCTTTATAATTCAAATATGCAATCCCACAAAAATGAAAAAAACCCCACTATTGTATTAGACAGGTTCACACTTCCATAAAGCTATCCTGTAACTTTTTGTCTACTGCTTCTTTATTTATGGAACTCCAGAGTAATTTTTTTTCCACTCTTTTTGTGTCATTCTTTGTTTCCATTTTAGTCTTTCAATCCTTTAGTATTCTTCCAAGGTTTGCCAAACATTAACACAATTCTTGGTGTTTCTAATGCAACTGATTTATTTAATATTATAATTTGGAGGAACTGTGGGCTCAATGATTTGAAAAATGTTTATTTTTAACATAATTTCCCTCACATTCTCAAAATTGGTAAATTCTGTCCTCATCAGATGGAGTGAAGGTCTTCCTACATTCTTCTAAATATGGATAACTATCTGTCAAACCTTTATACTTAGTTTAGTCACCTTTTGCAGTTTATTTCATTAGCATTTAGCTGTAGCTCTCTACCTGGCTGCAATATTCATGTTTTAAATTACTTAGAGCCTTCACACTAGTTAGTACTTAAACATACTGGCTTTTTTAGCTTCCCTTATCAGTCACATACATTTTAAATTGTAACTTGAAGAATTTGCCATTTCCCTAGCTTTTGGTACATGTTATTATTGTTATTGTTATTATTATTACTTTAATATTTACATGAAAGTATGCAGCACTAATCAGCATAAGTTTTTTTGTATTTCAGAATTGTGTTTTTGGGGTCCATGAACAAGTCCTACTTTTATTTAACTTTTCTACTCTAAATTGATGTTACCAAACCATTAAATTTCTTTTAGGCTTTAGCAAACCATTTTTTTCCTATTTTGAAATGGTTTCAAAGTATTAAAAATAAATAAAAAGATAGAAAAATAATTTTGCTCAGTACCAAAGTCTTCTTGCAAAGCAATACAAGCTAAAAAATGATCATTAGTATCTTAGAAACTCTTGTTGTATATCTTAAAGTGAGATTCAGCATTGAAGGAGGGATTCAGTTTCAAATCAAAACTACATCCAAGTTGTTGTCCAAGTTCTTGTGATAGTCAAATGAGATACAAGCAAAACAATTAGGAGAGCGAGGACAGCTATTCACTCAACCTAGAGAAGAATTCAGCTGTTCAGATACCATTTTAGATAACTTACACTGTCCTTTGGCCTCTCGTGGCTGGTCCAGGAAGCAACTATTTTTCTACTGGTCATGTATCACGTATCACAAATGTCAGCCCTGTGCAACTATAAGATATATTGTAAAGCATTTAAAACGTTACATATGCTTAAACAACTGAGGCCTATTTCCAAGTGGCTGCTCCGCTGAATAGCTCCCTATACTCTATACCTTCAAGCTCTAGGGTTATCTAAAGGGTATGTGAGATATTTATATGGCACTGCCAGTTAGGACACAATCTCTGAGAGACATCTGCCCTTCTGGAGCTGCAACTGAAGGGCAAGACTTCTCCAGCTGTGGTAAAAAGCGTGTAGGCAAACAGCTAAATTAAGCCTTTGATTTCCAATGACCATATGGACCTCAGCAAAGGAGTCCTACCCCATATATGGACACCTATGGATAGAGACACCTAAGTTTACATGACTCATTTGCAAATTGAATCTCACCCTCAGTGACATTATAATTAGGAAAGTATTTTCCATACTGATTCTTTATGTTTAAAAGTGCTAAGATTTATACTGGCTGGATAAGGTATCATGCAGCATTTCTTTATTACAAACCCTGATAAACCTTTTTTACAATTGCTGTGTGAGGCAAAGAGATGTTTAAGGATAAGTAGTCTTTTTCTCTGGTGAGAGATCACAGATATTCTACTATTTTGCTGTTACAACACTTATTCATGAGTAGCTGAGCTCCAGCAAGTCCCAGTTTTTAGGTCGTCTTTTTTTCCAGTTTGCTTTCTTTGCGGAACTGATCTTCTATTGCCTAGACAACCCTAACAAACACATCCAACCAAGTGCCTAATGTAGACCTGTTTAATTCTATATTTTGCTAAAATACACTCTTTTACACCTATTAATCACAATGATATTTGAACGCTATTCCATCTGCACTTACATTTGGAATGTATTAAAATTAAATGCTGTTTCAATTGCTGTAATGAATCTTTCAAATAAAATATCTGCTGAAAAAGGAAATGCTTCCTCTCATAAAGTGATGATAATTGAGAAGGAGGTGTTTGCTTCGTGAGTTTTGCTCTGTGAAATGAATATTCTTAAAAAATAGGCGGTCTTTTTTCCTGCTTCTGCAGAAAGATTTTCTGTGATCAGTGGCATTTTCTGGGTTTGTTGGTGGTGTTGGGTTTTTTTCCTGTTGTCAGAGCCTTTTGATTGTTGTCCTGGTTTCAGCTGGGATAGGGTTAATTTTCTTCTCAGTAGCTGGTACAAGGCTGTGTTTTGGGTTTAGTAAGAGAATAATTATGATAACACACTCATGTTGTAGCTTTTGCTAAGTAGCATTTATGCTAAATCAAGGATGGTTTAATTTCCCATGCTCTGTCCATGGGCAGGTGCACAAGAAGTCATGAGGGAGCGTGGCCAGGACAGCTGACCCAAACTGGCCAAAGGGGTGTTCCATAACACAGAACATCACACTCAGCATATAAATGGGAGGAGATTGACAGGGACATGCCAATCACTTCTCAGGGACAGCCTGGGCATCAATCACCAGGTGGGGAGCATTTGCATTGTGTACTACTTGAATTTCTTGGTGTTTATTACTCCCTCTCTCCTTTTCATCATCATAATAATCATCAGTTGTAGTAGTATTAACTACATTTCAATTAATAAACTGTTCTTATTGCAAACTGTGAATTTTACTTTTTTTTCAGTTCTTCTCCCCATCCCACTGGGCAACAGTGAGCTGGTGGGTGCATGTTCCTTAGCTGTGGTTTAACCCCAGTTGCTTTCAGTATTCAGGATCAAAGATGAAAAAAAATCTCTGGCTAACTCTAGTAAAGAAATGTTTCATCTATTTACTTGTTGTAATATGTACATATTGGGAAAGTAAATACTGTAGAATTGCTTATATGAACTAAGTTCTGTGAGCAGAGATCTGCTCTGCAGAGGCACCTAACTCACTGATGCCAATGCACCTGTTTAAAAGTGAATTAATTATATCAGTCCTTCACCATTTTTTTAAATCATTGAAAAATTGGAAGGAAACTTGCTCTCCCCCTCTTTATGTTTACCTTAAGCATGGCAAAAGTCGGATAAAGTGTCTGTATGAAATAGTTCATGAAGTTTTCATTACAGACTGTATGATTTGCAACATCAGCTGTAAAGAAGCCTAGCAGGAAGCAACAGATGTTCATGACAACATGGGAATGGCAAAGTAGGATCTTGTACTCTAAGAAAACTCTCTCTATGCAACATTTTCAGTTGAGGAAAGATAATCCTAAGGGCTGTTTCCTCAAGTATCATGAAATGTGTTTCCAGCAACCCTCTACAGCTTGGTTCTGTTTTCATGCACAGTATAGCTTAGCACAGATTGTTTCACAGAAGTTAATTTAAATGAAGAAGACATATTTTCTTCTGTCCCCTAAATAAAAAGAAGAAAATAAACATACAGATAGCTAGACAGAGAGTTAGACAGATAGATAAGTACGCAGAGAACACAGTTCTGCTCAGTGCCTGTAAATGATAACCATCTGAAACATACCACTGCAATCCAGGGAACTCTTATTCCATTGGGAAAGCCTTTAGGCTTGCAAGCAACACAAACTTAAAAGACCTCAGCTTCAGAATGGAGTCTGGAGGGCACAGATTCCTCTTCGACATAGCTTATAAATGTCACCATGTGAGGAAAAAAATCTCTAGTTCTTGGAGACATGTTGTACTTACTTAAGTATTTCTTACATGTTTCCAATATGGTCTCCTTGGAAACTGGAGTTTCAGCTTGTCTGCTTATCCTTTTTGTCCAAGCTCAGGTACAAGAAATCATTAGCAAGTTGAGATGCTGGTAACTCTGACAGCTTCTTCAAATCATGAACTTGCTAACAAGTGTGATGTAGAAAAAGGTATATAATTTTCTGCTTGTTCTGCTACTTGTCCTGCTAGAAATATGATTTGGTGAAAGTAGCAACATCAGCCTTTGAATTTGTTACCACTCACATATAAGAAAAGACATATGCATATAAATGCAGAATTGAAGAAGCTGGTCTTACATGTTACATCAGGAATAGAGTAATGAGGAATTTTTCTAACTGTTAAATCTCAGACTAAGTTATTAATTAATTGAAAATTTCAGGACATTTTGCATTTCATTAAATTATGCTACCTGCATGTTCATCAACACATTAGCATGCAATAAATCAAGTATTGTGTATTAGATAGGTTGTGTTCAGAATAGTAAAAAAAATACCAAAAGAACATCTTCAATAATGTGCTTGTTGCTAGCATCCACGGATGGATGAGAAGAGCAAAGAAACAAACCAGCTTTGTGTTTTTTGCTGAGTTCACTTGCCACCATGTTTTCCCTAAATGCCCTAAAATTTAGAGAAAATACTTAATAATAATAACAGAAAACAACATTTTCATGATGTCCAATTTAATCTCAAAAATAAGGAGATGAACATATACTATTGAATCCCATTTCTTATTCTAAACCAGCCATTTATTACCACTGGATTTACAATAAACACTTTACTCTCTTCAGTGCAGAAATTGGCAAGTAGTGCATTTTAGGTCTTTTTGTAAATGTGACATATTGCACTAAACATCACTGATCCTCTGGGTATTTATGAACTTAGTTTACAATGTTTAACTTGTTACTAATTGAGGGACAATATTTTCAACTTTTATACCATATATTCTTTCTTCATTGCAATAGAGTGTAATTGCACTGGGCAGTAGACCCTACTGCTTTGTTTTGGTTTTAGTGAGGATAGAGTTAATTTCTTCTCAGTAGCTGTTACAGAGCTGTGTTTGTAGAAGCTGTATTCTGTGTGCTGGTTTTGGCTGGAATAGAGTTACTTTTCTTCATAGTAGGTTGCATGGGGCTATGCTTTGAATTTTTTTTTTATTTTTTTTTTCTGGAAACAATGCTGATAACACAGGGATGTTTTCAGTTACTGCTGAGAAGTGCTTACACAGAGCCAAGGCCTTCTCTGCTCCTCACCCCACACGACCAGCAAGGAGACTGGAAGTCCACAAGAAGTTAGAAGGGGACACAATCAGGACAGCTTACCCCAGATGACTCAAGGAATATGCCATACCATATGATGTCATGCTCAGCATATAGAGCTGGAGAAAGAAGAAGGAATTGGGAGTTGTTCAGAGTGTTGGCATTTGTCTTTCCAAGTCACAATTACCTGCAATGGAACCTGGCTTTTCCTGAAGATGGCTGAACACCTGCCTGCCCATGGGAAGTGGTGAATTAGTTCCTTGTTTTGCTTTGCCTGTGTGCATGGCTTTCACTTTCCCTGTTAAAGTGTCTTTATGTCAACCCACGAGTTTTCTCCCTTTCTCCCTTTCGATTCTGTCTCCCATCCCACCAGGATACAGTGAGTGAACAGCTCTGTGGGACTTAGTTGCTGGCTGGGGTTAAACCATGATATTGGGTGATATATTTTAGCTGTTGTTATAAAACTTGTTTCTTGAGGTGGAGTGGAACAGGGAAAAGATATTAATATAGGCTAGTATGTTTTACATTTACTTTTGTTGCTATTGCTGTTATTATTACCCCATAGATTTATAAAGATTATATTAATAACATAATATATCCAGCTCTCAGACAGCCATAAGGATGATCTGTACAGTGCACAGTTGAGAAATCGAAGGAAATGGAACAAGATGCTGCTTGATCTGACAGACGAAGTCTTGCACTGGGATTTACACTCTTGATTTGTCCAGACACCAACAAAGAATTCCAGGATGACATGAGTTGTCTAAGTCATGTTCTTTGTGGGAATGAAGAGCTGTTCCTTCCAACTCAGTAGACACTGTGTTACCCTGGAATCAAATAGTCAAAGATCAAAGATAATGACAGAAAACAACCTGATAGACCACCACGTATGATAGATAAATATGGATGTCTACATGAAGATGTAGTTCAACCTTTGAATAGTACTGTGCAAGATGTAATGTTTTTTACTAAATATAGTTCCAAGGGATTTGAAAAGAGACAGTGATAAATTATTTACTGTGCTCTCTTATTAAATACTTGAAAATAGACATCCATGTTCTTTTTTCAACTCATGTGGCAACAGTAATAATGGTGTTCAAACATTGCTTTTCATATAATTTACATGATTTAACCACAATGGGCTGCCCTCTTTTTGCATCTTCATACGACTTTCAAGACCATAAATCAGCTTTATAGCAAATGTGCAATTTTTCTCATATAAAGAAAAATAGGTAATGATTTTAACGTCAAACTTTACATATACAGTTCAATACCTCGAGTAACTGAAGGTTTAAAAGTCATATATGATAGTACAGTGTTAATTGTTCAGTGTCTTCACCTTTTTTCTAAGAAAAAGATGAAAAAAGAATCAGTGATAGTACTAAAGTCATCAGCAACACAAAAGTCAATTTTTGATAAGTTAATAATAAAAGTAATGGTATTTGGTGTTTTCTAATAAAATCCCTAGCTGCTTAAAAGCCTATTATTGCATGAGATTTCAAGATTTTCTTCTTTTTATCTCTGAGATCAATAAGGGAAAATTCATAATATGAACTTGACAGAATTAATTACAGTAAGATCGGTGACACCTCTGCCATTTCACTCCCCTAATTATTATTTAATCAGCTGAATTTTAATACAGTCTCCAGAGGTCTAACTTGTGATTTTTTAATGCTGGGCAATGCAGAATTACATTTAATACTTTCATTATTGCAATTCTTTCCTCACAGAAAGTATTACACCTTAAAAAAAAAAAAATAATGGGTGTGCAATGTACCTCTTTTCTTATACTTTGCTTGGGAGGGGGCAGTTACTAGTGGAACCAGGAGTTTATATAGTACAGCACTGCAGGATGTATACTATACTGTAGTTGGAGCTCTTCACTGTGGTCAGGCACATGCTTTTGCAGAAAATCTCCCAAATGTCTCTACTTACAGCAAAGATAGTTATCTCATATTGTGGAGTGGTCTCATGGCACTGGACTTCTTTAAGATGAACCTAAACATGCTCCAGGAACGAGCATAATACTCTCCAGCTGCAGTCATTCTGTCTAAGGGACTGAACTAGGGCTAGTCTGAAATAAAAGCCATTTGGAATGTGCATGAGGGTACGATGTCTGCAGCATCAATTCTTTTGTCTGCATATCCATCCACCTTGACGTGTCTGTATTGTTATTTCCTCTCTCACTGCTCTAAAGGTCACTTCCTTTAACAGCTATCACTTCAACATTAATAGACATATGCCTGCAAACTGTCCCCCACAGCAGCCTGAAAACTTCTAAAACTACATTCATATTGAGGAATTACTTTCTCTGACATACCACACCCCTCCAACTATTTATCTGGGAAATATCTACAAAAATGTAGACTTAAAAATGAAGAGGGACAAGCTGGTTTGACGGAAAGATAAAAGATATGCATACAAAAGCAAGAAATTAATGGCTCTACTGAAGGTATTGAAGCTTGATGGCTAGCATGTTGTGAAGTTACTTAGAGCTATGCAAGCAGGTATAAGATGTTACCAAATCCAAATTAGAATGTTTATACACAATTTGAACTCACTTTGTAAATTACTCCACAAAATGCTCAACAATGGAAAATGAAACTGACTATAATTTCCCTTGCTGTCATCACACTATTTCAGACATTCATTATTCTGGAAAATATGCAGTTCTTTTTCATAAATGCAAACCACTGAAAAATAAGTGAATATCAAATGAACAAATAAAAAAAGCTTTATACTAAAAATTGTTTGGAAAGGATAAGTAAAATCTCACTATACTCAAATAAGAATTTGAATAAGAAAACTTCTATTATTGCTGGTTATACAAAAGCATATTAGAACTGATTACATTTTTTTTTCCTATGGGATTCATAAGCTCTTTTTTTTTAGAATTTTTTATAAAGCCTCTCAGTAATTTTTTCTTCTTTATCAGGACATATTTCTAATCTACGTAAATATGGTTACTTTTCAAATTTGCATAAGTATGAAATTTCTCAGTTCAAAGTTCCAGGAGAGTAAACAGGATCCATAAGCATGTTATTAGTATTTTAATCCTAAAATAAAGGAAAACTTTTTTAAGAGGAATAGTAGGCTTCTGAAATGTTTTAATTTCTTTTTTAACAGTAGATCTTGTACAACTCTGGAGAATAAGAACTCAAACTCATCTTCAAACACTTGTATCTTGCAGACTCATCTTGCAAACTCATCTTGCAAACACTCTCAATTTAAATGGATGACAGTAATTTTTATTTTCAAAACCATTTCTGAAAAACTTTCAGAAATCAATTATTATTACCAGCCTGTAGGTTAGATCTTAAATGCTAGCAACAGAGATTTAAAGATATGATTCCTTCTTGAACATCTTAAGACAGAGGTCAAAGAGTTTGTGCCCTTGGCTATGAACAATTCCTTAAAAGAACTTTACTGGAAAACTCCATTTATTTTGCACAAATGCTGACAGATTTCATTTTGCAAATTAATCCATGTTGTTTTCAGGTAAAGAGCTGTACATATCCTTTTGAGATACAGAATTTTGTTCTGAGTTTTATAATGAAATTCTTGACCAAACATTTCAAACAAGATAACAAAACCAATCAACCAACTAACCAACCAAAAACCAACATGAAAGATCATTTCTTCTGTTTATTTCTAGAGTACTTGTTTGTCTGTATCAACACATACATTTATTACTTTATATGTTGTACACAATTCAGATTGTGTCTTTCATTTTAAGAAAGGGATAACATCATTTGAAGACTAGTTTAGTTAGTTTCTGTTTATTTCAAAGCAGTGAAACTAATTTCTGCTCTGTTTTTGGAAGGTCTTGATGTGGAAAAAAATAAACAGTCCAAATTCCAAATAAATATGTAAGAGGTCCAGTTCCTGCAGGCCACATACAAGGAAAAGGGCTCATGGAGTCTGTAGGCCTCTCTGGCTTTGATTCTATTTCAAGACCCCAGAGACGAGACTGAAGGCATGGCTGTGCAGAAAGGTACAGTCAAAATTCCCAAAGGATGCAAAATAGTCATTCTGGCATCTTCAATCTCAACTGCAAGGAGTTCTTACCTATATGGGCTCCACATATTGGCTTGTCACTCTTGAGATAAACAGGAGAGAAAATGAGCCAGTATTTTATATACATGTGTATTGGGATTCCTTGGCAAGATTTTGGCAGTGCGAGGGCCTACAGGGGTGGGTTCTGTGAGAAGCTTCCAGAAGCTTCTTTCATGTCTGGAAGAGCCAATATCAGATAGCTCCAAAGTGGACCCACCACTGGCCACAGCCAAGCTATGGGGTAGCACCTCTGGGATAATGTATTTAACAAGGGAAAGAAAAAGACCCAAAATGGTGCAATGGCAACTGCAGCCAGGAGAGTGGAGTGAGAATAAGTAAGAGAAGAAACTGTGCAGACACCAAGGTCAGTACAGAAGGAGGTGCTCCAGGTGGAGGAGCAGAGAGTCTCCTGCAGCCCATGGTGAAGACTGTGGTGAGGCAGGCTGGGCTAAACTTGCCTAGACTGTCTCTAAAATGTGGAGGGTTAACTCAAATAATTTAAAATTAGACTTAGAAGTTTAAATCAAACAATAGAGATAGGATTTTTATTGTTACTGCAATGTCACCTCAGCCATCTAACAATCTAGCAGCAACTTCTGTGCATACATCCCTAAAAACTGTGCAGCATTTAGTTAACCATCACAAGAAATAATAGATTTTTCATATTTGAAGACAACATGCTGACAGAAGATGGAATGATGGGTTTTTTTGGGGAAAAAACAGACATTAACTAGACTGCCACTAACTAGATAAAAGAGTAGGATCTATATCACTGAGGAACAGAGGGTGCTTTGTTTAACGCAGATTACGGCAGATCACGAGCTTCCTGGATCATTTTCTCTCCTTTGTTCTTGTCATAATTTGTCACTCAACCTATCAGACATATGGTGTCCTTCCCTATGGCACACCCTGGCTGCTGAACTCCCATTTATAGATTTATGAAAACTCAACATTTCAAACTGCTTTTGCCCAGTGAAACTTAATCATTACTCAAAATCTTGTATCTTAGCTTCTAACAGACATTCTTTGCATCCCGAAATTAACTTCCTAGGGTAGAACCAGATAACTTCAGGAATGTCTACCCCATCACCCTTTCAATCCATGTGTCCTGCGTATGGAGTTACCTCCACAGGATGAGGGGGACTCTTTTCCAGTCCAGTTCCATGCAGCTGGCTCTCTAGCTACTTTACTTCAGGTGGTATCCCTGGGATTTCCAAGTAAAAGAACAGGCATCCCTGATTCAGCGTGGCTCCATCTGTATGAGCTGCACTGTATAACCTGTGTAGCAGTGCAAATAGATGGGAGCAGTTTTGTACAGTAAAATAACTTGTGCTGAAAACCTGCCATCCACAGTATATATGCATCAATTTTTGTTGTTTTATTTTGTTTTGTGGGGTAGCTCTAGCCTGGCTCCAGGGACTAAATGTCCACTTGCAGTCAGAGTGCATTGGGTGAGATCCTGGAGCACATCTGCTATGTAGATTTTGCAGAGAGGAAGCCAGCTTAGGCACCCTGAGGCAGCTCAACACTGTGAGCTAAAGCATAAGTGGCCTCAGCTGGGACATTTGTTTTAAAAGCCTACTAAACATTGAACTAAACATGAACACATATAGTTCTGCTCTCTCAAATCTACTGAAAATGTGACAATAAAGGCAGAAGAGCTAAGCTTGTTGCAGGATCCTGAAAGATCACAAGACTAAACAGGAATCCAGTAGGAGGAAATAGTTTCAAGTTGGTGTGGGTAGATCTGGCAGGTCTATTTTTAAGGACAGGCTTTCTTTCCAGGAAAAAAGGGATCTAAGCTGTTGCAAACCTTAATCCAACCCTACACATAACCTCAGTGCAGGTGCCTCTCTCCACCTGAGAATTTAACACAAATCCTGTACCTCTAGCTGTTTTTCCTACATATATGTCAGTCACTTCATTCAATATAAGACATGTACATAACATAATTGCTCTTGTAATTGTTGACTTTTACTGCAGTATTTATGGGTCTGCAGAATGCAACCTGTAGTATCTTGAACCCTAAACCAGATTTTAAACCCTAGAATCACTGTACACGTTACCTAATTCCACTTCAAACTAAATGTTATGCTATATAACCCTGCAGTAAGTAGGTTTTGTTCTCTGACTGTCAGCTTTGCCCTATACAGCAACAAATCAAAGTATCAAGTCTGTGATGACATTTTAATCCTTTAATCTTTGAACTTGTACGTGGTGCATGTATAAACTTTACTTTACTGTGGTCCTTGGAAACTATTCTGTAGCGTTTTTACTCAAAACTCCAAGAAAACCTTTTTAGTATTTTCTTATTTTGTAATGCTTAAGAAAACACTGACATTAATTCAAAAATTAAACACAGCTGATCTATTAGTAATCACATCCACTTCTCCACTTAAAGACTCCCTGTGGATCACTAAATGAAGCAGTTTCTTCATCTGAAGGACTGCATTTTGTATCTCTTAAATTATTATGCTCACACTGCAGAGATCTGAAGACTCAAGCCATGTTCATGCCACAGCCGGGAAGGAATGTATGAGCACGTAGTCACATACAAGCTGTTGGGCCCAGTCAGTGAGCAAGATTTGGACAGACCTCTGACTCCTGTTTCTACAGAAAGACCATTTCAGATCTTTCTTCCTCTAAAAACTGGAAAATTTCTAACTTTCAACTTATGTGTTTGTGAGAGCGTACAGATATTTTTCCCATTCAGAACTGATTTAGCAACCCTGCTGTATTTTATAAATGTCTACCATTGAGTATGGAATCATTATTATTTAAAATCTAACTTCAAAGAAAATTTCATACTTCACACTCTTGGGTAAACTGATCTGGCAGCTTCAGAGAAAGGTGAATACTTGTGTTATGCTCCATTGGAAAGCATATATATAAGAAAGTGAGTTATTGAAGATCCAGCATGGGCAATTATTAAAAAAAAAATAAAGAATCTGTGAGAAACAGAGTTTCAAAATATTATA
>VZRE01007084.1:0-41985 GCA_013396775.1 Cephalopterus ornatus | reverse complement strand
CCTAGCCATGATGATGATGATGATGAAAAAGACAATTCTGTGAAAATAACAGAACCTGGCTTCCACAAAGCTATCAACAGGCCTAGACGAAATTCAGATCTCTTTGGCTAAGTAAGAATGGCTAGCCATCAGTCAGTATGTGAAACATTTTGAAGCCATTTGATTCAGAAAGACCTGTTTTACTTCCAGACATCTGGGGAAAACAAACAAACAAAAAACCAACATAACAACAACAAAATATCTGCAGCATGTACTTGCAGTAGCTGACCCAAGACACACATGGTGGTCTTGACAACAGGTCAGACTTGACACCCCTGTACAGCAATTTTAAATACACGAGTCTGGTCTGTTTTCCCACCTGAATCAGAAAAGCTCCATGCTGCTAGGTCAAAAGGGCGGACTTCACCCTTGAGAATACAAATAGACAATAGTAAATAGGATTAGAAGTGTGGTATTAATGGTGCAACTGTTAGTGAAATACTATGACCAGGTCTGAAGTACACAGCTTGAAGACTAAAATGAGATCTGATTCATGAAAAAGAAAATTAAAAAATGCAAAAAAAAAAAAAATTGAAGATTGACCTTTAAGTGAAATCCATTAAGAGTTTGATGTATTTAGTCTATTCTATAAAGGAAAAGGGGTGACTCAGTCTTAAAGTCTCCTCTATACTAAATGAAAAATCGAAGAACTATCTTCCAGTCTGGGAAATATGTAACAATATACAGTGATGAAAGCTGAAATTATGCATATTAGACTAAAAGACAAAGCATAATATGTACTTTCTTAATGGTGAAATAGGTTAAAAGACCCCCAGTAAGCCTATGGAAGACAGAAGTACATTTTACACACACACACACACACTGCAATTATGATCGGGTGCTAGAAACTTGTCTAAAATAAAAAGTCTTTCCAAACAAAAGGAGTAGTAAAGCTTAAGCAAGAAGCTAGACCAGCTCATAGGAAGTTCATTTTACCACACAGTTGCTCATTTGTTCTTGTAGACTCATGGTAGAGAACTTTGCTTATCAACAGGGAGTATATATGAAAATATATGAAGTCTGTGTGGTGTTGAGTCCAGTCACTCTGCAGATCTTCAAAGGCTAAGGTCTCAAAAAAAAGTCTCAACCTAAAAGTCATTATCAACCAAAGCAACAGTTTAAATTGTTACAATTATTTCCAACACAGATGCTAAAAAGTTTCAGTATATAGAGGAGTGCATTGTCTCTGGTGTGTAATGCTTTGACACCAAGGCATCCTGTTCTTCTAATAACTTTAGAAGAACAAGAAAACAGATGTGCCTTGCTAATAAACATTTCCTTTCAGGAACCTACACCATTAGAACCTTTAATGGCAAAAGTAGGCATATATCACTTGAAGCAACTGAAATGAACCTACCCAGGAGATCGTTCTGAAATTTGGAAACAGGTTGTGGTATTCGTCCTACCTGCATGGCTGATTCTGATTTCGCACATCAAGATTTTTTTTTCCCTACACTCAGATTTGAACTTAATACTCCACCTAAAAAAAAGGCTGATAGCCATTCTTAATGTCTCCCATTTTCATAAGAATACATTAAAAAAAATCCCAATGAAAATCTTTTGGACAAGATTACTCACACAGGTATGTTGTTAAAATATAAAGACTTAACCTCCTTATCAAGTTTATTATCTAATCAGCATACAATGCTCTTTCTGTTCTTGCTCCAGCAAGCCAAAGGTAGCAGTATCCCCTCTGCTTTCATACCAGACTGGAATTCTGCAAGAACAAATCCAATCCCTTACAGTCCTTTCCAGAAAAGTATCAGAAAAATAGTGTTTTCTTTTATTTTTCCAAATTAAGGACATTTCAGGGCAGCAGGGTCCCACACAGACTCCTTTTTATTTTTTTTAAATCTGAATTAGAAAAACAGCCTCAGCAGAGAAAAACAGAGCTGCAGAGCCAAGTAACACAGACAATGCACAATTAATTAGTGCTGAAGGTGCCATTAGCCATCACAGAACATTCCAGGTAACTAATTCAAAATTAGTATATTGCCTACCCTTACCATCACAGAACTTATGCTCAGTCTCCCCTTTCTATATCAAGTACTTTGCAAGTTAAGAGCATGGAAGAGTGCCAGGAACCTAAAAGAAACAGCTTAAGGCAAGTCTCACACCTTCGCATTGGGTTTTGTGAAGCTACAAAACAACACTCTTTGCCACAGGGAAATTATTTTCTGTACATGAATAGGTCATTCTTGAAAACTGCTGTGACTGTGAAAGGAAGGTCTGCAGAGTTTAGAAGGATGTACTGTCTACCTGCAGAATACTGGAGAATTAAGTGACTTCAAGTGAGTCATTGCAGACCATCTCAGAACCCTTCTGATCTCTTTAAACAAGAAAAAAAAAAAAAAGCCATATGCTAGCAAGGTATGATTAAAGATATTTCACTACTCTTCTCCACCATGCTGTCACCACTTTGCTGATGTCTCCTTTGTTCTCAACAGTTCTGATCTAAGCCATTTGCTTTAACTGTTTCTATGTACTTATTTCACCTAGGAATCCTCATCATAACACAGAACTATGCTAGGTGATATCTAAATACAAGCAGCAAATTTACATCCACAAAGATAAAAAAAGCCAAGGCACATGTGCACACACAAAACACAAGCCTATCCCAAACAGCTTGCTTCTGCCAAGGCCACCACTTCCCTGAATGCCCTCATGTACCTATGGAGAACATGACTTGGACCTTCATGTATAACACAACTAACAAATTAATTGTCAGACAAAGTGAATCTACCTTGTAGTTACTGTTTTTATACCCTCTGACCTCAGTCACACTCCAAATGCACTCTGAGAAATCTAGAGCAGAAGGGAAACACAAGTCCTGTCTCTCGGAAAGAAAGATTTTTACCCAACAGCTACAACCTGAATTTGCTAAGGAAGAGATCTTGGCACAAGTAAATTGCCTTTTTTAGGATCTGAAAGTTGAACTCATATTAGGAATATACTAAGAAGCTGGTGTGGACAACTGTCTGTCATCAGTTACTTGCTTCTCTGAAAAATGTTTTGAAAACATTCATTTTAATTTCTGGTCAGAGCATCCTCACGAGAACTGCTAAAGCAGCAGTCACTCAAAAGATGTTCTAGATCAACTCTGTCAATACTAGGAGCAACTGGAAGGAAACAGTATGTCAGGAAGACTCAATACATGAAGAAAAGAGTAGAGCTCTTCTCATTAGGCCTTGCATGTGGCATAGAGTTCCTTCCTTTCACAGGCACTATAGCTGTCATCTCTTGTTACACAACAATCTTACTGTGCTGTGAGAGCTCATGAGCTCGAGTTTGCTCACAAGCTTTACCAAGTAACAACAGGAGTTACTAGACTTGCAAAATATTACTCTCATATTAAAAAAAAAAAATCACATGCTACATTGAGAGTAGTAGTTAACCCACTGAGGCTGCATCAGTCAGGCCTTCAAAGTTCTTAGAATTTATCAGCCAAAACTTAACATAAGTACAGAAAGGATAGATTAGAAAAGAAAGGCTGAAGTATCTTCCACTCTGCAAAAGAACATTTACACCTCTGAAAGAGGGAGTTTACTTGTGCATAGTACTAACCTCTGAACACAGCGAGTCTTGCTCTGGAAACAAGATAAAATTGTTTCATCTTCTTCTAGCTGGCAACCTCTGCCTTAATTACTCCTAAGATGCACTGAACACTTCATTTCTCCAATACCACATTAACTGTCTCACATGCTAACAATTACCACCACAAGACAAGTATCATCTTCATCAGACAGTTAAGAAGAGAGACAGCCTTGCCTCAGGCCACAACGAGTCAGTGGTACAAGGCAGGATCTCATCTCTCATTCCCCAGCTCCTTCCTTCAGACAGCAAAGTTTTACTACTCCCACTGTCTTAAAAATTGATATCTTGACTTGCTAAAGTACATCTAATTAAAAAGAAAGATCTAGAAAGCAAGAAACAAATGGAAAAAAGTATGATTTAAGTCAATCAGTAAGTGGCTTGATAAAAAATGATATAAAACACTCTGTTTTCTATGAAGCTAACTATAAAGACGCTCTCTTGCCTGCAGTCACTGCATCTCTAATATCTATTACAAATAAAGCATAAACTCAACAAACTGTTTCCTTGACATTACAAACCTGATTTGTGCAAAGTCTTCTAAGCTGCCTGCAAAAGGTGGACAATCACAATGCACATACCCACCCCTCTCCCCAAAAAAAAATCCTTTTCCAAGTGTTAAGTAAAACAGTGTTATTTTTAGTATAACTTATGTAATAACTGGATGAAACTTGGGCATTTCAGGACTTGATGACAACCACGGTTTCTTTCTGGTAACAAGTTACATGCAACTCTGTTTCTGCAGCTCTTGCACCTCTATAATTCATTTTCAATGGATAAGCAGGAAACTGAAAAACAAAGCAGCAAAGTCTAGCTCTAGACAACACTTCGCATTTAAATGAAGTTTTCTTTTAAAAAATGTAAAATATGCTATTATTGAAAAAATGCTTTCAACTCTTCGAAGATGACACTCCAACACACATTAAGGTAGCAACTGCTTTGCATAAGACTGAGTTGACAAGGCTTTGCAGAACTGATGTATCACTGGAGCTTTTACCAACTGATTTACAGCTTTGATGTGGCTCATCAGACTTTATAAGCTACCCTGACACAGTGCAAAGTCCCTGCTGACAGAAATAGCAAGAGTTCCTTCAGCAGCAGACTTTGGCTGCTCCGTTTTAAACTGCAGTCACCATGGTAGAATTTCTTCATCTGCATCAGAATGTTCTGCCAGCAGCTATCGAAGGAGTTCTTAAAGGGGATATCATACATAATATTTAAAGCAGTGCACACTGGACTACTTCCCTCTTTAAGTGACAGAACTGAAAACAAGTAATATTTCCTTTCATTGTCTCCAGAACAAGAGAAGAAAGGTTTTATCTATTTTACTCATCAAGTATGATATTGCAACTCGGATGGGACAAAAACAAGCTAAATTGAAGTAGTATTAATAAACACTGCCTTGAAATATTAACAGCTGTTTTCACAGCCTGTGTGGCTTCTATGGTATCAAGATTGTGTACATTTAGTGCAAGTAGAGGAAAAGAAAAAAAAAACAGAAAAAAAGAGGCGGCAAATCTCAGGAATTTGTATGTTTAGGCATATTTTCCCTTTCATCTTTTCTGTCTGTTCCATTCCATACCCTTCATTGCAGTTCTTCTGCTTTCTAGAGTCCCAGCTGCTATGAGAGAAACACCAGAAGTTATCCTAGTCTTCCAGCTACGACTGTCAATCTTTGTTTTCCCCATCTGCTACCAGTACAGCACCCTGCGCACTAAAGAACACTGCTCGTCTTACAGAACAGAGTTTGACTCGAGACTCCTGATAGTTCTCCAATGTAAGAGCTTGTTATTTACAACAGATGAAGTCGAGCTATGTGTGTTCTTAAGCAAGTATGCCACACAAAGTCAGCCACAGTGCTCCAACACTGATTGGCCTTTATACACGGTATATTAAGCTTTTCCTTCATTAAAAGCTGTTCTACAAGACACCATGGACAAACCAGCAACAATTTGCCACAGGGTGGATGGCATTATAAAGGAGGAGTTTGTTTCTTCCCCTCAGCATTTCCCTTCATGACACATCTCTCAACTCAAGAGTGCAAACACACACACACAGAGAAACATGTCTTCTCCTATTTGCCAAAAAGCCACCCCAGCTCTGAACAGAAAGCCAGCGGGGGTATTGGTAATCAGCCTGCTTGCTAAGAGGGATTTCTGTATAAGTCACTGAAGTTTTGCTACTCCAGGATCCCAGCTGAAAACTCTGTAAGAAGCATGTAGGTCAACGAAGAAGAGATTCCCCCCAGCCAGTAAACACCAATAATAGTTATTTTATACTTTCCCCTTAAAAGGTTGGTGACCATTCTAAGTGTGCCTGCCACAAGCTAGCAACCAGTTTTATAAAAATCTATGTGCTATATTACTTTAGGAGCATGTAGGTGACATGCAGACTGAATCCTTTTACAGAAGGATGCAGAAGGTTTCCTACTAACTGATTTCATTACTTTCATGAAAAAACAATCTTAAAAAATCTGTCTACCAATCAAGCAATCCAGATGCATTACCAAAGGACAGAAGCCTCTATTAAAACTTAATATTAGGAATGTCAACTAGAGGCTCACTACTGAATAATTCAAAGCAAGAAAAGGTCTCTCTTGCCTCTTGTCACCTGCTTTGAGCAACTCTGCACCAAGATGTAACAATAAGTTCCATCAAATGATGGCTGGGCTCAGTGCAGAATGAAGAAGCAAATAGAAAAAAAAATGAAAACAAAAGAAAATGCTATGAAATAAGGAAAGAGAATCTTAGCTGCACATTTCTATGTATGAACTCTATGGCTTAAATGAGAAGAAATCATCTTTAGACATCATGTCTGAAAAACTGTACAACTGGAAAAGGACTACCAAACACCACAATCTTCTGCCTTCACGGTGTTCCTCTGCCTTATTAAACAAGTTCAAAGTCCCAGAAACAAAAACATGTTAACATAGCTTTTTTGGACAAAAGCAGAGTTTGGTTAGAACAACAAGCAAACTCTGGCATATTTTCATCATCCCTTCTATCTATAAGTGAAATATAATTGCAAAGTGAAAGAGGAATATCACGTATAAGCATCTTTTTAAGTCCCGATATTTTCAGGTCTGAAAAAAATTATTTTTTCAACTTTCCAACCCTAGTCAGCTCACTAAGGTTTTTTCTTTCTCAATATCAGCAGTACCCCCAGTAAGTAACAGAAAATGAACGAAGAAGCAGCTTAAGAACTTGACCAACATTGGCTTAGTTATGTTGGCAAGTTCAGCAAAATCTGGTCTTCATATTGTGTCATAATAAAAGCTGAAGCAGCTATTTGGTATGGAAGGAAAACTGATCTAAAATTTAACATCAGGGAGCAAATTATGAGGCATTCTCTCAGATTTTCTCCATTCCCTGCTAAAGATTTTGCTGAGACCCACCCAAGTTTCTCTCACGCTCCTCATAAAACACAATCTTAAGGACTCTCTGCATAGCAGTCAAGACGTCATTGTTGGCAAAACTTCATCTTGTACAAGAGAAACCACTATCCCAGCAGCTCGTGGTCCTAACAAGTTCTTTAAGAACATTCAGATGTGGGTTTGCACTTAAATTTAAAAACCTGTCACCAGTTTTTGTAAGCCTAAATAGGAAAGGTACCAATTACAAGAATTCCCTATTATTCTGTAGACTGCTAACTTACAAAGAGCACACACTAGCATGAATTCCCAGGGACATGGAATACCATTCTTTCTCACTGAAGAGCTGCAGAGAAGCTGAGTGATTTTTCCCTGCATTCCTTCTCTTTTTCATGATTTCATGACTTAATTTCTCAAATCAATCCTATTCCACTTTATAAATTATAGCAGCTGCATTTGGAGAGAAACCACACAATTATTTAACAAAACCAGAACCATATAATCTGTTCATTCTGGGTGTCAGGGACAGTGCAGTTACATTCTAAAGTGTAATCCACTCACACTGTGGTTAAGACATAATATTTTTCCAGGTTTGTGTACAAAGAAAATTACTTCTGCAAGTTTTGCTGAGCACTACATTTTAAACAACACAGAAAAACCACACTGTATGTTCATCGGGCCCACCTGTCTTACAGAGAGCTGCAACCAACTGCTCTGTGCCTGAGCTATTCAATTTGCTTGAAAGATGTGAGACAGCAAACCAATTCTTCCTCTTCCCTACAAATCTCAAGGACTTTCACAGTCTAAAAATCCCTACAGGCGATTATTTAAATATAAATGAAAGGTCTCGATTTGAAACAGCAGCAGCAATAAAAACCCAAGAATAGCCTATATGAAACAGCCAAAATCAGAAAAAAATCTTGTTAAAAAAAATCATTCATCTGAAGCTGCAACTGACTTTTTTTTTTTCCCCAGCAAAGAAAACTAGACTTAAATTCCATTCTTTAGTAATAAATATCAGGAGAGGCTCTCCCACAATAAACACTTGTCAAGCTCACTCATTTTGTAAGACCGCATTAAGCATTTGGCCAGAAATCATGCAGCGACTTCTCCTCGTTCTAGGATGAAACATGCAATACCCTACAAATCCCAACAGCTGTGGTATGAGAAAGAGTTTATCGCTGGCACCCCATTTGAAGCCCTCATGAAGCATAAGTCATTTCCTAAAGGTAAAATATGCATGAAAGTTAATGAGATTCCAATACAGGCAAAACAGAACACTGATGACCTGCTACCCAAGGAAATTCATTACACCTCAAAGCCTTTGCTAAACACTCAAGTAAAGATGAAAACACAGGGATAGGACATAAACGCTTGGGAAATAAAGATCTACAACCTGCCAAACAGTCTGGCAGTTGAAGCCAGTCACAGAAATAAAATGTATATCTAAAAGGCTTCAAATTTAGGGGCAATATCAAGATGGTTTCTCGTTTCCGTTTGCTAGCAAGTCAAACTTGTAACCCCCAATATTGCCTTTGAAAAGTTTAAAGAAGAATTAATAAAGAAAAAGGATATCCTTGTTTTCACTTGCATCCTATACAAAACCAGCACTTTTTGTATCCTATATGCAGTCAGGGAAATTCTCTTAGCATCTCAGGGGGCCAGAAGCTCAATGTTTCACACAGCTGCTATCTTCCAAGAATACAGTTTCTAAACTACACTTCCTCTGATTATGTGTACAGTGAGCTTTTCAGTTGCTTGGAAGGTGACACAGAAGTTTGAGATTTTCACTGGAAGAGTACAATACATACTCTCTCACAAATTTTTATTTCACCAGAAGCGCTAAAGCTGTTAATGCTCCTCTCCTCACCATACACACAGCCCTACCTCTTCCACAGGAAGGCAATTTAATTGCCTTAATCTTTCTTGAAAGTAGTCTAAATATATTTCTTGAGGTTTTCTAAAAATAATCCAAGATAAAGCAGATACTCTGTACGGAAAATATAAGCCCAAACAGTTTGGCTATCGTATCGGTAACTGCATTGCTTTCTCATATACTGGAAAGCTGTCTGACAATGCAAACAAATGAAGGATCACCACTAGTTTTGATTGTATTGTACAAGCCATAAACCAGAAAAATTTTAGCCTTTTAATTGTTTCAACGACCCTGGTTTTTTTCTTAGCCGCCTCAGCTATTTGCTGCAGAGGATGCAAATCCAGCAATCATGGTCTGTGTTTTATTAAAACGCCTTCTCCATTTCTTTTTTTAACTTACAGGATGAAATCAGTCAAAACAACAAAAAAAAGTATTTATGAATCATACACCCTGAAGAGAGGGTCAACCTTTGACTACTTAAAATAAAAGCAGAGGTATCTTCAGAGACAGCAACTGCAGCTCATATACACCCCTATATGGACATATCAGCTGCCTCTAACACCGATCACAAAAAAGCTGAGTAGCACCATCTCTACAGGAGAGATCAGAACTGCCCTAACACAATACCCTCGGCTCCTCTCAGAAGAGACTTCAAACAATTCGACGGTGACAGCCCATGGGAAGGGAACAGACCTTGTCCAGCACCGTCCCCCAGTGCTCTGCCTCACAGCTCTTTCACGGTGCTCAGTGACAGGGAGAACACTCCACAGTGCCTGTTCCTGTCAGCACCCTCATGAGAGCCATGATGCTTCCCTGCACTTGGACATCTGGAAAAAGCAGGGAACCATGTATGAAAAATGATCCACTGTCCCTGTCAGACCTTGTACTTCCCCTGTTGGAGAAGGAAGGCAGAAGAAAATTTTTAAAGAATCAGACTACTGGCTTGAGGGTTTATGACCACCTATTGGAACAGTCTAGTTTTGTATGCCTTCATATCCCCTACACCAGTGAACACCAGAAGTTCTTTAAATCCTTCTTTGTAATCCTTAAAACCACATCCATTCCTCAAGGAACAGGACTTCCAATTGATGGTCAATAACTTGTTCTCAAGAAAACTAATCAGCACTTCAGTGCTGCTGTGATTAGAGACTGCAGCCAGGGAGTGCACTCTCAGTGTTTTCACCTTGTCACAAAGCAGTCTGACAAGGAAGATGTTATTTCCAGGAACATTTCAGGATCGGGAGAAAAAGAAAGACACAAACAAAAACAGCAAAAAACCCCAAACCAACAAACAAACAACAAAAAAAAAGCACCACCTAACAACCAAGCAAACTAACAAAAAAGTCCCACTCAACACTCCACCACAACACACCTCTTTTACCTCTAAGTTAGCTGCTAGGTTGCCAAAGCCTACAAATAACATCAAAAAACCTAAAAAGTACAGTTATAGACAGCCCATGTTACTAAACATAATTTTATAATCAGATCTACATCTTATCTTGACCACCCAGGTTGGTGAGCAAGAACTAGATTACGTCAGCTTCTCAGCTGCAGATCCTGAAGCCCAAGCCCCCTCTCCCTCAAACAGACAAATAGTTGGAAGCTGTGATATTCTCAGGAAGCTGAGCTACTTGCTGTAAAAAAAGCTGCTTAGTAGACTACACATTATCTTTTGGGAGGCATGATGAAATATTCATTTTGGTCTCTGTAAGGCACCCGTCATGCCATATGGATGCCCATTAGTTCTTGCACGGAGTAACAGCTAAGGGAAAAAACACAGCACTGGAATGGAGAAACGCAAATTCCCAGCTATTACACAGCTGTTGTGAATGCTATCAAGAACCATTCTCCCTTTCCCCCACACCACACACTTTTCAGCTAAAAGTACTCCACAAATGAACGCCCAAGATGTAAGGTACCAAGGGAATGTGTGGACTGAACACCCTGACTGCTTCTGGGAAGACAGATCTATCATGCTGTTGCATAGTTACTGAGCAAAAAATGATTAGCAACACCCACTGAAGACAAGGAGTCCAAAGTCTTGATGCTCAACTGCCCTGTTACAGAACTTTACCAGGTGAAAGCACACATCAGTAGGACACAGAGACAGAATCAGAGAGGAATACATACTCAGTCCCAGCCTGAGTTAAGGAGTTAAAATACAGCTTTCTTACTGGCAATGTTACACGCCACTTTCTGCCTCACACACCTCCCCAAAGCCAACAACAAAACACAAACTTGCATGAGGTCTCATTACAGGAAGGTCTCTGCTAGACAAATTGAGAGGAGTAGACTCGAATAAACCAGTATCATACTCTTCTGCTTGAAGTGACAACACAAGCTCTCTCCACAGCCTGGATGCCTGTTACCCAGAAAAGCAGCAGAAAATGGCTTACTTTAAGAACTCAAGTGTCCTCTTTTACCCCAGAGTAATTACAGAACACAGCAGACATTCATTGTGGAGAGTAGAGTACAATAGCTGTTTGTTACCATCAGCATTACAATCTAGCATTTATCTAAGCCTATCACACATAGAACAGACAGTACAAAAAATGCTCAGGGCAGAACTCAAAAGTACTATCTGTAAGAAATTACAGGTGAAAACCCAAGCACCAGGACAAAGGCTAAGCCCAAAACTCACAATTTAACCACTCAGTAATCTATCAATTGAGCATACATTTATCCATGCAGCATTTTAAGAGCTACCTTCTTTACATTATGAAAAAGATTGAAAAGCACTAGATAGACTGCTGTGAGTCCTCTAGTTAGACTGCTGTGAGATCCCAATTCCTTCATTAGTAAGCTTCTGTGAAGGAAAGCAGGCCAACAGCACTGAAATACTGTAGGGAGAATATGGAAAAACAGCATCTCTCCCATGTTCTGAAGATTCCTGTGCCATCTTCAGAGGGCAACAGAAACAACAGGATTTCAGAATCTACTGTATTACATCCCTGGGTAACCTCCCACCCAGAGATAGTAAGAAATTCAAATAACAAACTCAAATAACATCAATAAATACTTCACTCTTTTCTCTATTACAGAAACACACGTAAAACATAAAGATTTTTTCTAAACATATTCTGTTCCAAATGAGGAGACTAGCTGTTCTACTTAATTTACTGCGGTAAGCATATTGAAGTCTCTAATTTTTAAAGACTGCACATTGGCTGAAGGAATGCAATTAACTGAATACAAATACTTGTTTGGACTCTTGCAGAACAGCAACACATACTTTTCTAGAAGGGCACACTGGATTGAACATGTAATTACAAGCTCAACAGTAACAGCACAAATAGACTAAACAAGGACTATTCAAGTTACTCATGCTCAGCTTCAAAAGTTTGACCCCTGAAGCCAGAAGTACATTCACAAAGGAGAAGCAATTTTTCCAAACAGCCAGAAATACAAACACAAGTTTAAGCACGCTTGCAAATCCTGAATAATCACAGTACCTTTAGTTAAGGCTAATTTCTCTACCTCATAAGTTTCAGCTCAGGAATAGAAATAAAAGTTCTATTTCCCTTTCCAGTGGTAATACTTCTCAATAGATGGCTATAACAACTGCACTAAGAACAGGCAATTATTTCATTTTACCTGCAACACTAAAAATATGTATTTTTTTAAGTAGAAGTCAAACTTTCCCAGCCAAACTTTTCCTTCCACCAAAAATCCCAAGATCTCATAACTCTTTTCCTTAACTTTCTGCCAGAGAACACTCATAGCTTCAGGAGACAATTGTTTGTATTTTGGCTCTTCCTATGAAGAAATACACTTAGAGGCAAAACCAGCTACAGCTCTTATTACGACCTTCTGAAAAACTGGTATAATTTCCATTTTGTACTTCAATCTAAGACAAGCTAACATTGGCATCAGTATATAAATACGAAAGATCTTTAATCAAGTGCACTCTCTGTATGTTTTACAGCATGTTCAAACCAAACTACTTCTTCACTTAGTAATAACTCAAATCCAGAAGTTTTATGAGAACTATGGCTCCCTTCTAAATCTGTACAAGATTTATCTCCCCGGTGAGCCAGAACACAAAATGCGATGCTCAAGACAAGACTTCTGCTGCTCTGAAGTCATTTCTCAGAGAAAAAACTAAGCCTAAAAAGTGTCTGAGTAAGGAATCACGCACGAGAAGTAATGCTCAGATCTGCAGGCTAGAAAGGCCAGCTCTCCAGAAGTTCCAGGTGTCAGCAGCGTAAGCTGCAATAGCCAATCCCAGGTTCACTGGCAATCCCACTAATGTAAGACCACAGACATAGTGCCTGGAGCAGAGCTCTGGAGGTCATTAGCCCCACCATCCTCTTTGGATGATAAATAGCATGTCCGTTTTGGGTCTGTCAGTGCAAGTCACTACAGAGCCAATCCTCCTGGAAGCCATTTCTGGGCATGTGAAGGACAAGGATCTGGTTAGGAACAGCCAACCAGCATGAGACTAGACTGCACCCAACCAACCTGACTGTATTCAAGGGACATGAGTGGGGTCTGTACAGGCAAAGGAAAAGCAGTGAATGTTTGTCACTGCTGTTTTAGCAACACCTTTTGCTTAGTCTCCCGAAGGCTCCTCGGTTAATGATATGAGCTGGATAAGAGAACAATACCAACAGGCTCTAGGCTTGTGATGAGTGGTACAAAGCTCCACTGAAGGCTGTCCCATTTCCATGGGAATTCCAAACTTCACCAGGTAAAACCTTGAATAAATAACTTAATCTAACCAGACCTGACCTGCTCTAATGGGGGAAGTGAGACCATTCGAGACCCAGAGGTCCCCTCTCAACTAAGTTATACCATGATTTCTTCTTTGGGTTTTTAATAAATAAAACCAAAATGTCTGTTACAGCCTGAGTTTGCCTCATGTCATGCTTCTGGCCACCCTGCTGGTTTTCAGCAGATAAAGTGGACTAAGAGCCTCAACAGAAAAAGTACTGTGGAAAAGGACAGTAACTTCCCTGCTTAAAAGATTGACAAGTCATTCTGAAACAAGTCTCAACACTGTAGTCTCAAATCAAGTATCTCAAACTTGGTTCCAGGTAGGGATTAACAACAACAAAAAACCAACACAAAACAAAAAACCTAAACAAACAAAAAAAACCCCCACAGACCTGTAGCTCAAGTGCTGAAAGGAGAGTTAATACCACATTCATTACTGGACTCTTGCAACAAACCCATCCTGTTAAATATGTCAAATACATTTAGACTGTGAATAATTTAAAAAAAAAAACCAAACCCCAAACAAAACAAAACAAACAAACAAACAAAAAAAACCCACTTCAGTTCACCCTCCCCTTTGTTTGCATTAATTCCCACAGAAGGACTCTAGTATAAGATTTTAAGCACCAGAAGTAAGAGAAGTAATGGCATCATTTGCTGGATGGAGGCCAGGATCTCAAATATCCACTCAAGCTTGCATCTCTGGAGACAATGTTTGCTCCTACCATAATTGAGTTATGTTCTGTGCAATGAGAAGGTGAATCAATTATGTTTACCACTACACAGACAAGCTTAAGTATTCTCTCAAGAGCTTAAAAATTTGTGCAATGACACCTTCAAATACTGTTTGTTCTTCTTTTTTAAATAAAGAACACCACTTTTATTCAATCTCTTCTCTTCCTGGAAATTCTTCAGCTCACAAACCAGTGAAGTGCACTCAACTTTTAACCCAGCAAGGCCAGGCAGCTGGGACTCCCTATTTTTTAGTTTACAGTAAGTACCTGATGGAGTAATTTCAGTTAAACGTGGCGCTGCCATCTAAAGCCTTTGCTTTTGTTCAATCCGGGAACAACCCTCATCTCAGACATTAGAGTCACATTTAAAAGGAAGAATATAATCACATGTATAAAGAAAAGAATACTGTAAATTCAACTGACAGTATTTTAGAGGTTAATCCTCCTTGTTTGCTATAATAGTGGCTCATTAATTTGGAATACAGATACAAATTTAACAAGACCACTGCAACAGGACTTCGATTAGGTACCAGTCTTCTGTACTTCTTCAAAGGGGATTCACAGTTTGCCTTACTCAGAAAATAAATTAAAAAGCCAAACTGAAGATAGATTGCTGCACCAATTCACAATTAAAATCAATTTTTGTTTAGTTGCAGAATCAGTGACCACCAGTCTTACAAGTTTTTTCTGACACCATCCCACAGGTATGAAGTAAGCCACATGCACTGTAGGACAAACAGATACTGGTAGGCATATTTTTGGGACAACTCTTTAGCTAGAAAAAGCAGGCACACAAGCCCTTCAAGCTATGCATTTTCGAGTGTTGGGTTTATTTAGATTTTTTTTCATAAACAAAGACTGAATTCATCTGTATTTAGATCAAACATAATTACTATCAAAACTATGAAATAAAATCAGTATTGTTTCTATTGCAGTGAATACCCAATTTTGTAAACTAATGAAAACACAACTGATTTATCTAAAATGTAATTACCACAGCTGACCAAGGAGAGTGTGCTTACTCACACTTTCCAAGGTAAGATAAATCCCAAACAAGCCCTTATAAAGATTAAAGAACTCCTTATTTAGAGTTGTGTAAGCTGTTTTAAATAATATACATAACATTTGTAAGAGGAAACAAAGAGTAACTACTTTGAAGAAAATAGATACTATGATTTCATTCCACATCAATTTAGCCTCCATTTCTGACAGATATTATTCAAATAATTTAAAGTCATCAAAATTCAAAATCAAATGGCAATTCCCTACTAATCTTATGTACTAAAAAGTACCTGAACAGGGTCATTTAGAGGAGTCACGTAAGACGCAATATTTTCTGTAAGAATGCAAAGTTGCTTTTCTATATCCTCCAGTTGAAGCTTCTGCTATTAAAGTCGACCTCCTGTGTATATTTTTAAGCAGCAAAAACGGAGAACAAGAGCTCTACAGGCGATGCTTCTACAGATAAAGCCGTGGTGGACTTTAATACAAATGACTCACTACATACCTCTTAACTCCCTTACTTCATAAAACAGTTGCAGAGGACCTACAACAGGCATGTGCTGGAGAATGAGCTCTGCAGTTCAAATTATTTCTGCAAAAGCAGCAGAACGCTTTTGCAAGGTTTGCCAATGTTCCACAAAGTTATTTCAAATCTCCTTGGGATACTTGTTCTTCAACTCTGAAATAGTTAATAGCTTTTAAAGGCAAAACACCACATTCTAAAAATATCAAGAAATGAATTCACTAACATCAAAAGTTTTGCTTAAAACAGCTCAAAAGTAATTTTGCACACACATGGACTAACTTGGACAAGAAAATATATTTCCACGCAGAAATGCTAACAAATCTTAAATTTTAATTCACAAGAGACTTAACTTCCAGTTCAGTGATACAAACATTAGTAACCTGGAAAGAGATTTTTCTCTCTCATATACAAATTTCACAATCTAAGTTAAGAGTTTTCTGTTTATTATTAGACAGCCCTTACACATGTAAGTCAGGGTAAAAGAGCCACCCACAACTGGCGAGAACTTCTTTAAACTCTAAGAAAACCTCAGAGCTAGATCTGTTTAATCTAGCATCCCATTTTCCCTCAGCTCCACACGTACAAATGGTATTTCTCTTGCTTTCTACTCTTGGAAAAGCCTCAAAACAGTCTGGTCTAATTCTGTCTCCAATTCTTTCTGCACTATCTTCAGCCAACTTCCATACAGACACACAGCTCATTTGTGAGAATTAAGTCTATCATCAAAAACCCAAGTACCATACTCATTTGCAGTACCTTCACCTTCTATATAACCTTTGATTAGAACAATTTACTTCTTTCCAACTCCTAAGTTTTTCATGCAGCCTCTACACTGTAAGCTCCTACCTTCCACTGGCCAAAGTCATCACTGATCCACCAATTAATTTCTTCCCACTTAAAATCATCTTTTATGAATGTAACAAATTCAGAATCCAGTGGAAACATTTCTGAGTCTATGCCTGAGCTGACAGCCTCAAGGACACACCTGCTCTGTCACACAGTTAACAAAGGATAACGTTTTATGCACCGAATGAGTCCAGCAGGAAAAAAAAAAGACAATAAAATGTATTTCACTCTACTGCACCTTTGAACAAAAACTAGGGAGAGGTTTACTGCAAAATACAAAACACCTGTCATTAACATCTACAGATAGGAGACACCTAGACAAAAAAGGTAAACCAAAGTAAATAAATCACAAAAAAAAAAAATAAATAAAGTTCAGAAACCACAAAGTATTACTAACACCGATGGGAGTATTTTTGAAAATGAACCTCTGCTCCCTGTTCCTGCAGAAGAGGACTTGAGGTACCCTCACTGCAAGTCTAACATCCAAAGTATTCCAAGATCCTCATTATCTACATAACTTACTTACTTATCATAAAAGGCTGTCTCTGCAGCAACAGAAGAATTATGTGTCCCTAGGTACCTCCAAAAGGTCAGAGACCTAAGCATTCATAAGGCAACCAAACCTACTCAATTTTAACACTGTAGTTTTACACTTGTATTTTTGCTTCTACATATATATATACACACACACACATAATTTTACCCATTCTATGATAAATACAGTGGCAGGGTGCTACACATTTTCCCCTTCTATTACTAAATTTCAGGAAGTCACCCAGTTTTCCCTCCTTGCAGTTATAACCTTCTTCTTCTAAGGCCATTTCAATGGCCTTAGACATTGTACAAGAAACCAAAACTACACTGGGGGACATGGGACAGAGGAGTAAGTAAAATATGAAATTAGTCACCAATTACTTCCTGCAATTATGACAAAAAGAAACAGAGCAGAAGTGAACTACTAAGTGCATGTGGTAAATCTACAAGAGTAGCTATAAGTTAAAGAGAAATATTCTGCAAGCAGATCTCATATTTAAATGCTCTTGAAGCTGTTTCTTGAAACATGGATATTGGAAACACCCACAGAAGAACTTAGATATAAAATCTGACTTCCTAGGTTCAGTCACTTCAGGGAAGTTTCAGTACATATATTCTTATCTTTTACAGCTTTATCTGTTGTTGACTAAAGAGGAGCTAACTTAGCTTACAGCAGTCGACAGCAACTGTGCTTGTAGTGACCAAGAAACATTGGACCTCGAGATACCAAAGGGAGTGGGGAAGGAGAGCAGAAGAGTAGGTATTAATCTAGAATACATGAAAGTAGACTCCGGCTTATTCAAGAAGCCTGTAGGTGGAACACCCTGGCAGACACCTCTGAAGCTACATTTAATGGGGTGGAACTCATCCCACTGACAGCAGAATAACATCACATTCATTTCTTCTCTAGGAGAAAAGACTTCAGAACCACGGTTTTAAACAGGAAAGATCTTAAATGCTAAGAAGTGGTGCGGCACTGTGAGAGGACGTTAGCGTCTACGGGAGAGTATAATAGGCAAAACCTAATGACTTCTTTTCTCCTGCACAGCTCATTTGTCTCCAGGCAGGCTAATTCTGAAAATCTCATTACAAGAAGTAGTTGAGAAACTTTGAGATAGACATACCCCTAAAAAATGCTCATTTACAGAGTCAAACCACATTTATTTTGCTTACATTTCAGTTCATAGTTCAGAGATGGCTGAAACAACATTGTGTTAGATGGGATGAAAGCACTGAGTTTTGGATTGTATTCACCCTCAAGCATCTAGGTTTTGATCAAATCCATTTTGCCAGCATCTAAACCACCAACTTTCTAAATTCCTCTACTCAATTACTTGAGCAAGCATTCCTTTTCTATGATCACCCACATTCCATGAGGAGATGGAACTGCAGTATATGCAGTACCTTTGATGGGATCAGTACAACATGTTTCTTTTCCCCTGTTATACATAAACACCTTAACCAATAACTGCCTTAGGAGAGCACTTCCTTCTAGAAACAAAGCTCATCATGGAGACCATTGAGGAAAAAGGGAGAAGGTAACACTTTTTCTTTTCTCCCTTTCCCCCACCCTCCCAACACATCTTTATGCTTAAATGTTTCCCTCTTAGCATTAGAATCTTGGTGTAAGAACAAATAACAGCCATCAACTCTTTTTGGATACAGTCTGATGGCAAATTTCAAGGAAGGCAATAAAGCATTGCTCCAAAAATTCAAACAAACCAACCCAGCTTCTTCCAAAACAGTATCTGAATATACAAAATCCTCCTATTAAAATAGCTGCCCAAGCTACCCTGTTAGCCAAGTAGACTCTTCTCTAGCAATGATTCTGAGAGAAGACACAGCATAGAAAACATCCAACAGTGCTCCTCTAAGTACCACAACAATGCAGACAGAGACAAAGAGAAAGGATCTTCTTAAATCTCTGATAGTACATCTGTCTTAAATTTAAGCAAGAACATCTGAGTAGTATAACAACCACCCGGGTTTAATTTGTGTTTTAAAATCTGCATTTTACAGCCAACACGTTCTGTTCTGGAAGTCAACTCCCTGTGTGAGCATTTCATCTGCATGTCAACAACACTGCTGCAAAAGGGGTCACATAGTTCTTTTACATGGAAAGGCTACTTAGTAACCGGACAACTCACACAAAGCTGATGAATTTTAGATAAACCCCAGTAAGGCAGTACTGTCCAAAATAAGGCTCTTCTAACAACCCCTCCTCCCCCTCCCCCCCCAAAAAAATCCCCATGCTACAAATACTACTCAGACACCTAGCTGAAATATGGAACTCTAAAAGATTAACAGACTTCTTCCCACCCAACAGTTTTCTAACTGTCGGCAAGGCAGGCCAGAAGAATCTTTCCCTCAAAGCAAAAGGACTTCCTCCCAACATTTTGGCCATCTGCACAGTGCAGAAACTGAGTGAAAAAAAACCAAGTACCAGTGCAAAATGCTCAGTTTTAGTCAACCTCCTAATAAAGCAATTTCTCCGACTTTTTAACCTTTTCTACTGACCTCTGGATCGAGGGGATGCCAGTAGATATGTCAACATGATACTACCACTACTGTGCAAGTTACCCTAAAGCAGTTCTATAATCTGCACCAAGTGCTGCTTTGGAGAATAGCAGGATGGACTGTTTTGTTTATGCCTGGAGCTTAAGTCTTTAAAAGTTATGCAAGTTAGGGCATCCAGGCTTAACCTTCAATTTTTGTGTTCAGAAGTGCAATCTTCTCTATTTCAAATTCATGCACATCACTATTGGGGAATTTTTAATTGGCATTAAAGAATTTTGAAAATGTTTTCTTTAGCTGTAACACATTATACAATACTCTCTAGTTACAAAGCTTTCTGCAGAGTTATACGTATTTCAAAATACCAATTATACAATTAACAAACTTTCTTTGCAAGGTGACAACCCAGCACCTGGAAGGAAAAGAAAAGAGAAGATCAACTTTCCCCTGGATAAGTTTCTTAAAACTATGAAGACAAGTTTCTTTTACCTATCATATTGATGCAGTTTCCTTTGTTTCAGAAAGCAAGTTTTATATGTGCAGCTTTTATACACATATTTATGATTCCTATACAAAAAGGATAGAAGGGTCTCAAACTTCAAAAAGCAAAAGACACTATGAATTTTGTGTTCTAGCTTTGTCCCTTTGTATCCCTACAAGAGCTGGTCACTGAACTGCATGCAACTTGTCTTTTTTTCAGCATCCAGACATCACAAATAAACAAAACTGAAAGAGACTGGAGTTTGAAGCTTTTGATTTATTAGTGCTAAAATTACATTATTATCATATTTAATATAGAATAACAGCACAGGTTCAATATATAGTCCATAATATCTGGATTGGATGGTATGCAGCAGGAGTTGTGGGAGGATACTCACTGAGAAAGGTATCATGTAAATATTTACACATTTATTTTTAAAACGGCTTAAGTTAGAAGCCTGTGAGAATTCAACAACTGCTAGAGATACAGGCGAACTCCTCACTTTAGATACTTCAAAAGTAAGATTTTTAAGATGTTTTAAAAACAATGTCACATCAGTACCATCTGATTTTGCAGTGACCATCACAAAAAACCTTTCTAATAACAAAATGTACATGCACAGGAGTACACAGTTAGACAACACTACTCATTGTTCAGCTATACAAGAGATGTCCAGAGGCACGGGTAATGGTACTGACATTCATTTACCTTATTTTAAGACTCTTCTGTAGCCCCCAAGTGCCAATAGGGCAAAAAGGAGATAAGAAGCACAGTCTTCTGAACCCTACAGATCAGAAACAGACTTTTCAACCTCAGTGTCTTACAGATATTAAGATGGAACAACTTGTCTACGGAAGGCAATCCTGTAAGTAGCATTTCCTAGTGAGCAGCATTAGGCCCATGCAAATATGTAAGATCAGCTGCACTGAGCTGAACAGGCATGACTTCTAGGTGATGCCAAAGCAAGGCCTCATGACTGCAACTGAAGAAAAATTTTAAAAACAAATAAACAAACAAAAAGCCATTAAAACAAAATTAATCCATTACAAAGATTGGCTAATATCGAAAAAAAGTACTGCACATTAGTCCACAGCAAGGAGTAAGAAAGACTATGCTAACAGAGCACAGAAATGCCACACACACCACAGTAAAAACAAGCCAGCGTGGCTACATACACCCACCCACTCAGACAAAGCAAGATTCCTCCTTTCAAAAGGTTTATCCCACTTCCACAGGCTGAAAGAAATAACAAACAATAACAAGATACGTCATGGCACAGATTATATAGAGTTTAGTTAACCATGCCCACCAGCCTAGTAAGAACAAGACAGTATGTTCTCCTTTTAAAGCAGATCTAGAAGAGTTAAGCACAAAGCCCCACCAAAACACAGGACTTACACAAACAGCTCCTTCAGGAAGCTTTCTAGAAGAAATGTAATAGAGTGTTGTCTTCAGTACAGAAGTCCCTTGAAAGGAAACAGATTTCATTTACATTCATCCCAGAGCAGCCCTTCTGCAGTCAGGGGTCAGCTTTCCCTGAAGCTGTGCAAGTAGTGACAGTCTCCCCAGAGCCTCCAAGAACAGTGGTTCAGGACAGCACATAACAAACCACCAATCAAAAACCCTTCCCTTGTTGTAAAACAATCTGCTTTATTAAAAAATGGATTCTCTGTTCTTCCACATTAATTAATAATCACTAATTTTTAAGAGGCAATAGAGCAATGGAGTTAGCAGAGCAGCCTGCACTGCCTCATCCCTCAGGAAATTCTATATTTGCTCTCTGCATGCCCCCTTGCCTGACCCTAAAACCACTAAAACAGCAAAGCTCTTGCCTATGACTGCATTTTTTTATGCAGTAGAAAGTATACACAGTCAAAAAAAATCACAAATATTTAATTTCAGTTATTTAGATAATTGCCTCTGAGCTTAAAGGCAACACTCTGAAGTCTGATTAAGGTTTAAAGTGTACAAAAATTAGAGCAACACACTTGATTGATAGTTTACCTAGTCTGATTATGAAGTCACAGGCAGAAACAAAGCTTAAAGCTAAAGATGTTCAACGACAACTTATTTTCCTTCCATTTTAGTAGGGACTCAAAGTAAGTTCCACCCCTCCCAGTCCCTCCATTTTTTCTTCTAACTCTTACATTTAGAATCTTTAAATTCTGAATTTTTTTTTTGTTTTTCAGGAAGAATTGAAGGAAAAGCTGAGTCCTTGAGGCAACAACTTGATTCCTCAGCAAAGTAAGACTCTGGAAAAATGTTCCAGTGATTTCTTGCAACCAGATTACAAGCTAACAGGAGGTTTTAATAAAACAAGGGATTTGTGGCCACTGAAGTTTTGGATGATTTAGCCTAGCAACTTGCTAATGCAAGCTGTTACATGTTCCAACATTGGGGCCACATCAAACATTTGTGTTAATACTCACAACCCAAATGCAGCTCCAGACAGACAATTTCGTCACTTAAAATGGAAGAATGCTTGACTGCTTTAGATAACTGTGTGACAGCACAACATCATGCCCAGCCAATTTGCTGGAAAGTTTCCTCGGAAGGGAAATGAATGCTGCTGCTTGCAGCACTGGCCACCCGTACGCTGCAGAAACCAAAAGGCTGCTGCTCTTGTGACTTCCCATAATGTCAAAGTCATACCACAGAAGAAAAGGAAAATCTCCACCTTGAAAGCATCCAGCTTCCAAGACAGAACTCCCAACAGAAGGCCAAAAGTCAATGGCTTTCTGAATGTGCTACAACCAGGAGAAGCCTGAGGATAGCTCAGGGGCAGCAGGAGCCCTGATGTAACAGGCAGCAGCACTGAACATGACACACAGACATTCCCCCATGCAAATGCTGCTTGCAAAGGGCAAGGCAGCTGAGGAATAATGTGCTTCCACCTTTTCACGTGCAGCAAGGAAGTTAGCTTTCCCTTAGTATTCCTGTGGCTTGCAGGAATCCTTGTACCAGATGCAGAAAGACACATCATAGATAGATTGGGAGAAAAGCTTCAGTACAGAATGAACTTTGCACTCAAGCACTCTTGAGACAAAGGATTTCGGTGCTTATTTTTGCAGTGAAGTTGAACACCATGCATAACCCAGAGAGACTATTCTCTCATCACACTCATGCTTTACCAACACCATCTGGAATCAACCTTGCTAGTGACCTGCCACTGCTCAGTCAAACCATCATGTTTCCTCTCTCATAGGCAGCCATCAAAAAACTCTACCATGTCACCTCATTTTTTTCTACTATTCGATTTCTCAACAAGATAACATTACCTCTTTTTTATTTTTGGGAATGCTTACTGCTAGAGATGAAATAACAAAATGAAAGGGAAGAAGAAAAAAGCAATTCACCATTTGTCCCCACAGTTTTAATATAAAAACTATGGAAGAAATGTGTGCGCTAAAAAAATGTTTTTCACAATTTTCAGCAATATGGAGGGGAAAGGACCAGGTGCCACAAATTTTGCCATCTAGCCCAAAGCCTTCCTAAATAATTTTTTTCCCCCCACAAAATATGTGGGCCAAAAGAAAAACACGGTAGTGTTGTATCAGTAAGGTTATACAGTTAAGTTTTATCCTGTATGGACATATGAATCTCACAGGAATTCTGAGTCTCAGCTAAATCAGTGTCTTTTATACTCAAAATGCAAACACTGAAGACCTGTGAATGAATATATGCCTGTACTTTCCAACTGTTAGGGTCTGAAGTAGAAATATTAAAATATTTTCAAGAAAGGTGCTATACAACAACTACAACAGTTTTCAAACTCGCAAGGAAACTTAAGAAATGACAGAAGCTTGCCAGGTGACAGAACATAACTCAACCTCCATCTGGCTGTCCTGATTTGCCCAACCTGCTACTGGTTTTGCATGTTACGCTCTTGCAAAAGACAGTGCAACGTTCACATTAAAAGTGAAACAATGGCAGATAACCATTATCACCACAATAAGAGTGTGTCTAAGAGCTGGCTAAGTTAAACAGGACCAGAGGGAAATTCCAAAGCCTAATTTTATCCTCTTAAGTATCTAGACATATAGACATGTTTGCAGAAATATTTTCCATTCACATGATGGCTACAGCATTAATTACTATCTTACAACATTCTGCTAAACACACTCACACTGACAGTTTAATCTTACAAAGGCGTATGTTTCAGCAGAGCAAATCCCACATCACTGTTGGTGAGGAAAGGAGACATGCAAGAAGTGGCTTTCAGTAAAAACAAAGATGGTTTTTATATGTAAAGCTCATCCACACAGTAAGCCTTTGACTGCTAGTTTACCTGTGTGATAGGTTCCTAACACCAGATTATAAAGGCAGAGGCAACAACACAATCCCATGGAGAGTGGTACTTTTAGGTGATAGTATCTTGCACAAAGCATCTTATGGCAAGTGCTCAACTTGCTTATATAAGCCAGAAGCTAAACAAAAAGACTTGGCACTACAGCAGGACGGGCAACTCTTGAGCATCCATCGACTCACAACTCCTGCAGCTAGGAGGAGCAATAGTATAACCACACATGTTCAAACACCCCATTTTGTAACAGCAGTCATTAACTCACCATAACATGCTATAATAATAAAGAAAGGATGAGAATTACACTTTCTGTGTAGCCCAGCTCCTTTCTTACTCACAATACTGTTAGACTTTCAAAGATAGTAATCTCATCTTTAATATTCTATATTCTAGAAGGTGAAACAAATAATTTCAACATAGTCAAGATTCTCTTCAGACTCCTTTTTTCTCCATTGTCCACTCTGTTCTAACAGCAAGCCATAATTTGCACTCATTTTCAAGTGGTGCCAACTCACTCCTTGGGCTGCCTGGCAACAGAAGTTTTAACTTGTAAACCTTCCCTCAACTGACACACGCCCCTCCTCCACTACTCCAGAATGTGTGGAATAGCTGATGCTATTTATCTTCATTTTGCTAAAGACTTTCACAAGCTGTTAAAAAAAATACCAGAAAACCAACCTTGAAGCAAATCTGTGCTTCCATGCATTTTTAAGTCTTATTATGAAATTGGGTTCACAAAATAAGTTTAAGTAGTGAACTTCTAAACTCTGAAGAGATTAAAAACTTATATATAATATATAATTTTACACATACAGGCAAGCAGAAGGTTTTTAATATAAATCTGTAAAAAGTAAAGCTGCCACAGTACTTTTAGAGCTTAAAATGGTAAGCTGTTCTAAAAGAAAAAAGCTGCCATGGATATTCAGCACCAGTACTTGTAACAGAAAACAGAAATCAAAACTCAAAGTTCTAAAGTCGGAGAGGGAAAAAAAAAAAGCAATATGAAGAGGCTACCCAACAGCAGAAATTTTACATTCCTTGCTTCCTTGTTTTTCCTAGAACAAGCCAGACACTTGTCATTACTTTCACAGTTGCACGTGTGGTAACATGTGCCATAATCCATACATAAATGTTCTTAACAGACCATGATCCAGAAACAATGACACCTTAAGAAAACTACTTCGTTCAAAAGACTTAATCTCATGAAGAGGAATTTAGACTGATCTCTAAAACTTGCAAGCTGGAGGACGGAAAGAGAAAAGGGCAAAAAGAATCCAAATACTCGCTGACAGAGTATAAGCACAATGCTTTTCTTTATAGAAATTAAAAAGGAAAGGAATGAAACTCAAAAATCTGCCCATTTAGTTACCAAGTCATGTATATCCACTGTCCTGTCAAGAATTTGTCTCTTCAGTTTGCAAGAGACAACCCAGAGGCAGAAGTTAACAAGCAAACAGGAGCTCTGCAGGAGAGTCTGTACTACTCCAATTCTGTTTGCTTTGGTGAAAATGGCAATTTGCCCAGTACCTGCTATACTCACCCTAGATAGCTGGGCACTTTCCACAACAGCTCAGCTGTAGCAGGAGAAGAACCCCACCGAGAAGCCACTTTCCCTTTTCCAATGCACTTTACACAAGTCAGTAATGTCTATCACTGCGGTATCTAGCTATAAAGATTAGATACCACATATCAGAGGTCTGGGACAGTTCCTGGGAAGTGAAATGCATGCTTAAATTTGCAAAGCGTTTTGTAGTTCCTGAATACTCGCTTTAATTTAGTCATTTTTTTCTCAGTTTTGTTTCACCTTCTTGTCTTCTCTATCTCTACCTCTTCCCTTAAACCAAAGGAAAGCCACTGTTACCAGCTTTCCCCTCACCAGGCAGCATATACACTTCCCCAACCCCTCCTAGAGAGAGCATCAGTAACAGTCTGTAAAAGAAGATGAACATATTGGCTAGAGCCTTAAAAATCGAGTAGAAAAGGAATTATTTAACTTGAACAAGTTAAATATAAGCAGCCAGCTACCACATGCCAGCATAAAGTTTTCCTCATCAAACTCAGTACTTCAGAATATATAAGATTACATGTGCTAACAAAAAAGTACTGATCTATCCCTGTTCAGACAAATCCTAACATACCACAGTTTTCAGCTATCTCAGGGCTGTGGACTGTGAACTTCTCATGATTCTTTGCTCTTTCTCAAGAGCTGCCAAGTGTATAAACTGTTCCCATTATTTACTCACAGATTAACAGTTGGTAAATGGGTCCCAGGGAATCGCTGAAGAATTTTCCTTATAACCATTTCCCTTTCTTACAAAAAAAAAAAAAGCCAACCACACAACGCCTTCCACCCCCACCCCCCCAACCCTGAATGAATGTGAGAACTTCCTGCACTCAGAACAGCATGAATAGACCTGGCAAGTAGTCAGGGAGATAGTACAGGCCCATGAATGCTCTGAATTCAGCTTCTGTGCTGCCGCTAAATTAAAGGAATTCAGGAGCCTCACAAAGGCTTGGTTATTTAATTATATTATAAAATAAAAGGCTGAATCTATTAGACAGCATACGAAAGAAACCCTTTCCCGAGTGCCTGCGCAGAACAAGCAGCTCCAGTGACTCTGCCTAGCCTTCCCCCTCTCCTTAGGGTGATGTCACCACCATGCTTCTGCCAGAGTCCAGCAGAGCTGCCGGTGGCGGCAGAGCACTGCTCGACCTGCAGGCAAGAGTCCTCACCAGCTAGTTTGAGACAAGACATGTTTCTTTACCACATGAGGTTTTTTACCTTTGGTCTTCATTAACCAGGAGACTCGTGACACTTGCAAACAAGCTACAACTGTATTTATCTCTGTACATTCAACCCCTGCCTAGATGAATTCATAGGTCAGCATTCAAATCTTTTCACTTCAAGTACTTTCAATGAAACTTAAAGCATACACATTAATTAGAGTAACAACTGCCAGTAAACAGTGAGATGACATAAATTCTACCTTTTTTTTCCAATCACGTGCTACCTTCCCTCCCTTTATAACTACCAAGGAACAAAAGCACTCCACAATTTGCCTTACAGGTCATTAGGAAATAAAATCAGAGCAGCTTCCTCTTATTGAGAACTCTGCTGCTCACCAAATCTCTCAACAGCCTCACATGCACACAAGAAAATGGATAGTGTGAGAGTAGCACACAGAATGAAAGATCAAAGTGACCCACAGCACCATGTACTCGTTTTTACAGTTCAGCTAGCTGTGCTTACGATTTGGGAACTCAGGCTGGTACACGTGACACATTTACTGATACCAGTACCTCATCCTTCTGCCTTGCCAGAAAGGTGACAGTCCTCCCTCCAGTCAAATCACAGTGGAATGCTTTAGAGTAGTGGCCATGCTGACATTGCTTAGTGAGGCCTATAACTAGCTACCACCATGCTTTTCCACAAGAAGGTAAGCAAACAAATATTCACATTCAGAGCAAAGCCGCTAGGTGTGCCTGTCTGCAGACAGTCCCACAGGGACTTAATCTCTAAGCAAGAATTGCCAAAAGGACGACAGTAACTCCACTGCAGGGAAGAAAATGCTCAAGAGAATCCAAAAAGACAGAACAGGATGTTTATGTATAAATGATAACTCAAGGTTTGTCTAATCTTTCATTAGGGAAATAAGCATATTGCACTCTTTCCCTCCTATGGATGACGGTATCACTATATTCACACATTTCTGCTTCAAAAAAGTTAGCGGGTATTAACTTCATGCCACAGCATTTGTTTTGGTATGGACAGCATCTGCATTACGTATGAAGGTTAGATATAGACATTAGCCTCCAACCATATTTGAACAACTGCATGTTTTGCTGCAAAGCAGTATAGCTACGTCTTCAGAGAAGGGCTGCAAGGATCTTCAACTGAGTACATGCCCTCCCTTACATGTTTAGAAAAATTAGTGGATATGATCAAGAGCGAAATCTGAATGTGAGAAATGCCAGTGCAATGCAAAACCCATAGTACCAAGGAACTATGGCCAAAAGAGCTACTGAAGAGCATGTCAGATACCATCTCCGATTAAGGCTTGCCAACATGCACAGCAACAGAATAAACCTGAAGTAACAATACCACACCTGGAAAGGCAATTCAGCAACTGCAACATGGTTAAGAACCTCAGAGAATGAAGATAATGCATAGGTGCAGGAACAGTACATCCCTGTCAAAATTTCAGCTGGTCTTGCATTCACCAGTGCCAACTACACATAGAATCATAGAATATCCCAAGTTGGAAGGAACCCACAAGGACCAAAGTCCAACTCCTGGCCCTGCACAGGACAGCCCCAAGAATCACACCATGTGCCTGAGAGTGTTGTCCAAACATTTCTTGAACTCCAGCAGGCTTGGTGCTGTGACTACTTCCCTGGGGAGCCTGTTCCAGTGCCCAACCACTCTCTGGTAGTTTCCTGATGTCCAGCCTACATCTCCCCCGACACAGCTTCAAGCCATTTCCTCAGATTCTAACAATGGTCATCACAGAGAAGAGATCAGTGCCTGTCCCTCCTCCTCTCCTCACAAGGAAGCTGTAGACTGCAATGAGGTCTCCCCTCAGTCTCCTCTTCTCCAGGCTGAACAGACCAAGTGACCTCAGCCGCTCTTCACATGGCCTCTCCTCTAGACCCTTCACCATCTTTGTTGCCCTCCTTTAAACTCTTAATAGCTTAATATCTTTCTTACATTGTGGTGCCTAAAACTGCACACAATATTCAAGGTGAGGCCGCACCACTGCAGAACAGAGTGAGACAATCATCTCCCTCGGCTGGCTGGTGACGCTTTGCCTGAGGCACCCCAGGATATTGTTAGCCCTTTTGGCTGCCAGGGCACACTGCTGACTCATTCAGCTTGCCATTGATCAGAATCCCCAGATCTCTTTCTGTAGGGCTATCTCCAGCCTCTTGTTCCCCAGTTTGTATGTGCATACAGGGTTGCCACTTTCCAGGTGCAGAATCTGGCATTTGCCCCATTAAAATTCGTATGTTGGTATTCAATCCTCTTCTGGACAGAAGTCTGCACGCTGAGTTCCCAGAACCTGCCTACCAGGAATCCACCCTTTTTCAGGGTTACAAGAGTAGACTAGACTTTCCTTGTACCACAATCCTTAGCAGCACTTTCCTTCATAATTCAGGAAGGACAATGATTGCTAACTGTGTGTTTTATTCAACTTGATTAGTTGATCATGCCTAGCTTAGCTGGTGACAGCAAGCAAGAGAGCATTGCCAAATGCTGAATCTCCTCCATGTTTGCTGTATACATTCCTAAAAAGCATAAGCTTTATGGACGTGCTGCATGTAATACCACTGTTTACAAGTCAAGCTAACACTAAAGAATCAGTTCATCCAATTTTAGGTTCAAAGGCTATAACAGCATGATCTCTTCTGTCAGCCGTAATTCTTACTATGTAAAATTAGCCTTTTTTCTTTCTTTCATAACCAGTTTACAAATTCTTCTAATAGACATGCATTTAAGAACATTATCCAGGCCACAACCTTTGCCTCTTAAAATGCAAGAGATGGTCTGCTGGATGAAGGGTGACACAGGACCACTTATTTAAACAATCCAACCAAACTTCAATTCTTTTTCCCTGTAATACAAAGGTACCATACATCTTAAACTGCTTTAAGGCTCTGTTCTTTTTCTCTCTTTTGACTGTTGCCTGATTCTACATTGTTGACATACAGACAGCAATTTGTTGAATCTTTTGTAGCCATGGAGAGAAACTTACTAGTTTTTGCAGCCCTGTGTTAGCCATGCTAGAACAAATACTCTTCTCCACAAGTTATGCAGTGGTGCTGTTTGATACACAGCCTTATAGATACAGGGGGTGGGGGGATGAGGAACACACAAAGAGCCCTGATGATGCACGCACATTGAAGAAAAACATCTTAAGTTCTTCAATAAGAGGACTAAACCTGTACAAAATAGGTGGGTTAGTAAACGCATCCAAGAATGTCCAAAAGCTTTCTGTAGAAAAAGGAGGAGGGAAAAAAGAAGGAAAAAAAAAAACAACCTGGGAGAGGGGGGAAAAAAAACAAAAAGGGAAAAGAGAAAAGAAAAAAAAAACACCACAAAGAAAGACAAACAGAGAAAAAGGGAAAAAAAGAAGGAAAAAGGAGGTGGGGGGAAAGAGTCTAGCTGCATATCCTAGGCTAAAAGGATCTACAGTTGATCTATGGTTTGCAATCTGCTGACACTCTCGAGACAGTACTGTTTTTACAACTAAGGTGACAAATCTGCATTCCCCCATTTCAGCAGTGTAAGTAAGTAGTATCAGTTATTTGCCAGGAGTTCAAAATTCATCTCCTATTAACACAGAACTGAAGCAGCAAGAGGTGCTGAAACTGCTCACACTCCAGTAGAGCACTATACAAAAGATCACACCTCACGCACTATTGCAAATTAAATATCATATATACCCGAGGCTCTAGATCGTTTTCTCCAAACACTGACACTGACAGAGGGATATGACTTAGTCTACTGCAGGCTACAAGGTGTCTTAGCCTCTGTAGTACAGTATCTTGTAATACTGATTAATACATTTTCATTTTAGGTTTTAATTACAAAGGCAAAAGCTGCAAGTTGCAAAATAAACCAGGATCTTTTATCACATGGATTCAGAAAAGAAAAATTCTGAAACACTGTTATTACAAAAGACATATCCACGATATAATCTGTAAAGCTAAATTAAGTAAAATAATTTAACATACTCTTCTCATATTAGCAGGAATTAAAGTTGTCATTTGATTAAGAAGATTAAAGAGACACAAACCAAGCAGTTCTCAGTGCTACAGTCTAATCTTAGTGAGGATGCATATGCTTATGCAGATGATAGCATTGTTCTAGGAGTCGTGAAATGGAAACAGTTTCTGTATTTAGTAGTCTGAAATGTATCACTTTTATCTTCTGTTTATTCACAGGAAATATACAGACTACAGGCTCTAATTTAATTGATACAGACAAGGGACATGTTTTTCATGTCACCAAACAAACTCCCCCAAAAAACTAATAAAAAAAAGATAAGACACATCCACAGCAACTTCACAAAGCTTGGACACTTCAAACAATTTAGATTCTAATTCGCAGCCAGTCCTTTCTTTTATTAGCTAGGACACCCAAAACCAAAAGGTTAACTGCTTGCTCTGAAAGGATATAAACTCAGGTCTCCTTCTAACTAATGACTTTTTAATCCACACAACCATACTATAAGCTCCACACTTATTACCAAACCAGCATATTAAAAGTCCTCAACTCAGAAACAATTTCATATAATTACATATTACACAGCTTTCAACAAGCTCCTGTTGGTATTTCTGAAATGTTAAATTGCATCTCCCACACATATGTGATTAACTTCACCTTGAGACACATTCCATTTGCAGCCTGTAAACTATCTTACTTTACTGTTTGTGGCCACATAATACTGTTACCCAAAGAAACCAAGAGTTCCTAGCCTATTAATTTCAGTTCATTATCCATGCTACCCTTCTTCCAGATGTTCCACCACTTTGTTCGGAACAGTTCTTGTCATCAACTTCTTTATCGCAACAGATAAGCTTTATAGGAAGAAAGCAAATAGATGTAGACGCAGAAAGTCAATAGTGACACACAATAATTATCTCTGAGACAACCTAGTAAGTCTCATAACTGACAACTCACCAAGACTGATGTCCCCTAGAGGTCTGTCTGTCCCACTAAGGAACACACAGTAGAAGGAAAAACACATTCCTCCTTTACTTACTAGTCCTGCACTTCTATCACAACAACCCCACACATACAGGGGTGGAGAACAGTGGCTGGAAAGCTGCCCAGCAGAAAAGGACCTGAGGGTGCTTGAACGAGAACCAGCAGTGGTCAAGAAGGCCAATGGCATCCTGGCTTGTACCGGAAATAGTGTGGCCAGCAGGACTAGGGCAGTGATCATACCCCTGTACTCAGCATTGGTGAGGCCCCACCTAGAGTCCTGTATCCAGTTCTGGGTGCCTCACTACAAAGAAGGACATTGAGGTGCTGGAGCTTGTCCAGAGAAGGGCTGCAGAACTGGTGAAGGGTCTGGAGCACAAGTTTTATGAAGAGCTGTTGAGGGTACTGGGGTTGTTTAGCCTGGAGAAAAGAAGACTCAGGGGAGACTCAATCTCTACAACTACCTGAAAGGGGGCTGTAGCAAGGTGGGGGTCAGCCTCCTCCTTCAGGCAGTTGGCAACAGTATGAGAGAACAGCCTCAAGCTGCACCAACATGTTCAAGCTGGACATCAGAAAGAATTTCTTCACTGAACAAGTGGGTCAGCCATTGGAATAGGCTGCCCAAGGCAGTGGTGGAGACATCATCCCTGAAGCGTTCAAGAAGTGACTGGACATCGCACTTTGTGTTTAGTTGGCATGGAGGTGTTTGATCAAAGGTCGGACTCAATAACCTTAGAGGTCTTTTCAAACCTTAACAATTCTATGAATTTGAGTCAGTAATCATAAAATGACTCGTGATAAGAAGTCACTGGTGGATCTGACCAATAATGTATAGAGCAAGCAGATCACACATGTAAGTTAGCTTTGCTCCTTGCAAGAGTCTTACCACAAACCCAGTGCTCACAAACTACTTATTATCTGCTGTAAGGAAAAGGTTGGAAATAGTCTGACAGTAAGACAAGGCAAGTGCTGATTGACAACAACAAAACATCATCATACACAATTCTGATCAGAAAACTCACTGTCCACTTCTAAACATATGAGTTTCTAGGCAGCTTTGAAATGGAGAGCTACTTAGAGCCCATCTATGGCTTATATAAAAGTAAAATTGTTCCTTTAAGCTTTTCTGTACCATTTATATTTAAGCAAATAATAGTTTGAACTACTCATAGTTATTGTTTAAAGAAGCATGCAGCTTTTTCAAAGGAAAAGAGTCTGTATTATTCTCATCGACTGAAGGTGCCTGAATCACAGGTTTTGTTCTACCCTTAATGCTGCATCCACAATCCTCTCCTCACCAGAGCATGCATTCAGAAAAGGAATGGCCTGCTACTTATCTTAATTACAGGTCTTACTATCTCTTTCTCTTTGGACACAAAGCTTCATAAATTGAACAAACAGGAAGAGAAACTGCATTCAGATTACATAATGAGGTTTATGTAAATCGCACCTACAGCCCAGGGTCCTGAACTTCAAAGGCATTCCAGCTCCTCGTTACCCCTTGGACCAAGGCCCATTGTTTTGTCTTTATTTAAATAAGTTGGCATGGCATCTGGAGTGCTTGTAGATGAGAGGAACCGGTTCAAGTGGCTATTATGGGGTTTTGAAAATTATGACTACTATCCAGAGCCTAGTAAAGTTGAAGATTCCCGTTGCCACTGCACAAGACTAGGAACAATTAATACCCTGCAGAGGGACAAAAAAATTGTTAAGCTCTAAAAATCTTATCCATTTCCACAATTTCTTTTTCCTTCCAAGCTAGATAAAACTGGAGAGAAAAATCCCCTGAAATTCAGTATTTTGCATCAACATGTAAATAGCTATTCTTAGCTGTCAAATCGAGGAACACACAGTTAGTTGAGCAATGAGTATTTTCAGCATCCCTCCAAATAAGTCAAAGCCAGCTGGAAGAAATTTTACTTCCCCATCAACAGAAAAAGCTTCAAAGAATAGTATGCTACGTTGTGAAATTAAATGACTCTTCCCTCCAGGAGGTCTTTCTTCCTAATATAACAGTTGTCATTTTTAAATGCAATGTTCTCCAAAGAACAATTTTTGTCCCCTAAATAATGGGGGGCATGAGGGAGGAAGGGGGGTACAAAAACCCCCAAGAAATTCTGCACAGTTCCCATTCTTCAACATATTTAATCACATCCACAGGAGCAGAAAGTCTCAGCCATCACACCCTAAGGGACGGGACTAGCTAGTTAGCTAAGCAGGGAAGCAATCAGAATTCTGTTTGTGGCAAATGGCATAAAGAATTTGGACTATCAACTTACGTAACTAAATGATTCTATGTGACAGTGGCAGAGGGTATGGAGGGCCCTGGTAACAACATCCATGGCGACTTACAGACAAGATTCCAAAGGGTGATTAGTGCCAAGACCTTTTTTAAAAAAAGCTAACACCATAGTGGGTGTGTCAGCCCGGACACCACAGAAAACTAGTTCTACTGTTCATCTTGCCTACCTGAAATCCTAATTGGTATTTCAGCAGGACGCAATGTTTTTATTCATTTACAACCCACATGCATCCCTCTGTGCTGTTACAACAGCTGCTGCATTCCAAACAGCAAGTGATGTCTATTCTTTACATGTAACATTTTATCATATAGCAGACATAAGATAAAAAATAAAGAGTTAACTAAAATATACCATAAATAATACTTAAGTTTAAAATTCTCCGATACTTAAGATGGCTTCAGTATGTACCAGCAATCAGTAGGAAAATGTTCAATTATAATTTGCCAGCTGTTATTTTTGGAAAACTACATCTATGCTAAGATACTACAGTGGATAAATGCCAGCCTAATTTGAAAAAATAACGAATCTACTACTAATGCAAGTTATTTTCTAGTGAAAAATGTACAAATTATTCTCGTCAAAAAGGTAATGCTGCAGCTACTATTTAAGAACAAAAGTTATACAAAGAATAAATGAAGACACTATAATTCTACAATTTTCCCAGAAATTTTCTGACAAAATGTACAGAGTTTAACTACCTCAAATCTATACACAACTCTGACGTTACCATGCAGTTGTAATTTTAACTTAGGCTTCCAATCTCTCAGATGATTTTCATAAACAAGGTATTATTGCTTATATTTAAAATGAGGACCATTGTCCTCCTGTGAAGTTTCTTAAACATCCTGTGAAGAGCTTAATGCTTCAGAATTCCTGTCTTAAGAGTCAAATCTAGAAGAAGCTAAGACACACTCATTTTTCAGTGAGTTTAAAGCTTTTTAATTGTTTACGAAGGTTGGTGGTTACCCTAAACTCTCTGAGAAGGAAAAAGTATGCTGGAATCGCATGGCCACGACAGCAAAGCTTACAAACCTGAAGATATTTTGGTATATCCCATCCCATCCCTTTTACTTGAGCTGTTTTCTCCACACAAACTGCAACTGACTCTAAGCATCGAAGTCTGTTCCATCTGCATACACACACACAAAAATATCTTACCAACAAAACTGCAAAGGTAAATGCAACATTCAATTCTCTGAGTTAAAGAACAAAGTTATTAGAGGGCTACTCCAGACATACGGCTTCCCAAAGTGCAAATCCTCATTTGAGCACAAGTTCTAAATAGAGCAATCAAATTGACCCAAGGGAAGCTGAAAACAACTACACAAGCACATTTATCTGATCTAAAATGCCAGTTGCCCCATTCCATAAGTAGTGAAATAATGGAACACTGAAGACTAAGTCAACCTATCTTTGCATCTACTGTCCAAAGCAAATAGGTCAGTCTTTGGTTTCTTTTTCTTTTTTCCCCCTAAATCAAGATACTAATAGCTTAAACAGTTATTCAAAATATCACCCCTTAAACACAGAGGGAAATGAAGCTGGAAGCATGGGAGGTACAGGTTCCCTCCAAATTAAAAAGGAGAGTGTTACAAGTAGCACTCCCCAGGATTTCCATCTGTAAACTTCTATTCTGTGGAATTCTGCATGCATATATTTTTCAAACCAACCTGCTCAGGCAGGTTGTCTTATACTTGTCTCTGTTCCAGAGAATCACTTAGATAACAAAGAAATCTCCCTTTACATTGTTTTGTAAACCTACGAAGTAAGTTTTGGTAGTTAACCAGTTCCTAACACTGTTTCGAATAAATCTCTCTTTTTTTGTAGTATTAAGCAGTACCTCCCAAGAACCATGTCATGCTTTAGATGCACAGCAACCTGACAGTGCCCTACTAGAACAGATGGATGCTTTGACTGCAGAAGACTTTTAGGTATATCAGCAATTCCATCACCAAGGGGATGTTTATGCACTTTCAAAAATTACCAGAAATAACCGGTAAAAAAATTAAAGAGAGACAGTATCAAAATGGAGAGAGGAGAGGGGATTCTGTAGTCTGTGCTGTAGCAGTGAAGAAATTCAGCTCCAAGATATACTAATTTAGGTACTACATATTTCATATATATAGTAACTGTTATGTACATCACACTAAAATCTCCCGTGTTGGTACTTCACACATACTTAAGTTATGGATGCTAGCCAGGAGTACAACAGAATTTAAAAGTTGCAAAAACCATTGTACTTAACAGCTGTCAAATACCAAAGCTCAGCTGCGGCTGCACCAGCATTCCAGCATTATCTGCACAGCTCCTCCTGCACAGGAGGAGAGACTGCTGCACCCTCAGAGCCCCCCTGAAAGTTGTCTACCTTAGAAAGACCCCATTCCAACAGGAGGTAAGACAAGGGCTATGCACATGAACAGGTGGAGCCAGTCAGAGGCACTGCAGACATTTTAAACTTTCCTACAGAACAGAACTAGAAATGTCATTACTTTGGTTCCGACAAGGATCAAGCTTGGATTTAAACATGCTATGTAACTGAAATGTGAGAGTTTCCCAAAGAGGTAAGTTTAAGGTATTACTTCTCTTCGCAGCAGATACCAACATATAAATGATTACAAAGTAAAAATGTATGTCCAGGTCACATTAGGAAGAAAAAAAATCAGGATCATGGCATCCCTATGTAGAGGTTGTTTTTCTGTTTGGTTTTAACAAGTTCACAGGGAACTCTCTTGTCCAATCATACCTGTAAAAAAACATCCACTCACATTAATGTGATTTAGTTCCTTTGATGTTAAATAAGATATTGGATGTCAGAACTAAGTCAATGCTCCACAAGCACCTCTTCAGGGCACAGCTGTTCTCCCACCCTCAGATAAGAAACAGGTCTGCCTCTGGTATGCTTTCCCTCCTTGAAATGGCACTTAGTCACCTTTAAATCAAATTTATCAACCTATTAAATAGCTGAACTGAGTTATTCATCAAGTAGCCCAACAAGCAGCCAGGAATTCAATGCATCATATTCCACAAAGCTCTGCACTGCCAGGCCTACAGTGCTTTCACGTTAAGAGCAAGCATCTAAAACCATGTTTCCATCCATATAGATGGAAGTTTTAGTATGACTCCAACTACAAGGTGTGCTTCTTTAAAAGAAGACAAGCAAACACAATTGCTTAGGTCACTGCAACTGATCCTGACACTAGATCTTCCCACCCTTATCTTCATACTGGACAGAACAACGTTTCTTATGATATACTTTAAGACCAAACTAGACTCATTTTTCCTCACAGCTTTCTAAAAGGCCACACGAGGCAAAAGGATCTCTTCCCCAAATAAAATCTGACAGCCAGATGCAAAATTAACACCCCTAATGACATCTGGCATTTCTTAGTATTCTGCCTATAGGCAATCATCTACTTAAAAAGTGATATATTTGATGACACCAGCAGGTGCAGAAGCCCTGTGTCACATCAAGGAGGAGAGAATTTAAGGGTGGCTAAGTGCCAGAATCAGAAACAACATCATGTTTCAGTAGTAAAACAAAAAAGCCTCAAACACCCATTGTACTACTCCAGTCTTCAAGACCAGGATCGGGTTACTCATGCTCCTTGACATGCAGATGCTGCAGAACACAGCCCTGCATATAATTCCGTGCTTATTTTTGATCTAAAGTCTCAAAACAAACAAGCAATTTTGCAGTTTTTAAATTACGAGATTGGTGTGGGAGGAGGGGCAGGACTGGTTGGGACTAGCCCTGGTGCCAGGGACATAAAATGGAAGTGTCCCCATGGGGGCAGCTCTGAAGGGTCCAAGAGGTAAATGCTGCCCCAGTGCAGCCTGTGCCAGTGGTGAGTGTGGAGGGGGGAAGAGGCTGGGCCAGACGAGAGTCTATTTTCCCTTCTACATGCAAATGATAGAGCAGTCAAGGCCACTGGGACAACAATTTTTTTACAGACCAATAAGGAATACTGTAACTCGCTTGCAAGAAGTCTTCTGGATGACAGCCATTCTTATGGCTTAAGGAATAGTTTAGTAAGTCTGACCTAACCAGTCTCCCAGCGACGATATCATGACTGTAATTGCACTATGGATTCTTATACAGTTCCATAACTCAATAACACAGTATCTAAGCAGAAAGCTATTTAACCATATCCTTTTAAATAGAGATTAAGTATTTCAAACTTTAATGACAGTATCTTTTGTTAAGACAGATTTCAACAGAGAGAAAAGTTGACATGCACGACCAGTCACTAACACCCAGCTTTCCTCAAACTGATGTTACCCGGAGTAGGATCAGCCCCTTAAAGCTGTAGGGGATTTTGTATCAGCAACAGTCTTATTGGTTTAATGCTGAGAGTCAAGACACTGAAGAAATCAACCACATTCACAGTTTGAGGAAGAAAATGAGAGGAGATATCAGAATAAACATGCACTAACCACATTCTGAAACAAACCAAGGCAACACAGAGGAAGCACTGTTACCTTCCTAGTGTCCTATTTTGTTTTTGAGGGCTTTTAAAAGACATTTCATTTACAGAATGTTTGTGGACTGCTACTTATTAAGAAAGCTGTTTTGTCATAGCAAAAAAATCTGATTCTCTGAAGTTCTCCTAAAAACTATTTTTTTAATCTGCTTTCCAGATTCCACAACAGGAAAAACTACCAGCTTACAGCAATCACTAAAATTATTGGCTGTATAATTTTATTTGGAATTTGTAACGTTACGTTTCAGTACAGAATATTCCAGTCTTAAAACTGTCACTCTACAAAAATAAAAAAAGCCCCAAAGTCATCAGTGTGCTCTCTTCTTCTCTCCGCACTCCAAGGGGATTTGGTGAAAGAATTCTTTTTAGAAGCGATGCAATAAATCCAACCTAGGTTTATGCCATTTCACATCAGTACAAGACCAGGATCACCAAATCCTACTGAGACAGCTTGCAGGAAATTACAGGGATAGAGATGCTAGTGGTTCTCTATCCACTGGGACAAGCCAGGCTGCTTAAACCAGAGAAGTCCCAGGCAAACAGGAAATCACTGTTTTAAAGCTTTCCTTAGGGTATGATTCTGGAGGATCATTTATTAGAAAAGTACTTCTCATAAGCAAAACACCTAACTTTGGGGCCAAAGAAACCACTCCCCTTTCCAGTGTAATGTAGGGTGTATTCTTTTTAAGTATCCCTCCTTCCCTCCCTTTCATCTTTGGGAGGTGTGTGTGTATATAAAATAAGGAAGCAGAGATAACTTGCCAAGACAGTTACATAAAATCGGTATGATCACATGTCAGTAATATTTTCTTAGCTGTTTTTGGCTAGTCTGGTACATTAGGTGCTGCAACCTTTCTGTTACAAGCACCTGATCACAGGTGTTTTAGATGTTGATCACAGATCCTCTCAAAGAGATAAGGATTTCAAAAAACACTTTACTTTTGAAGTACAGAGGCATACTTCTTAGCATATGAACTTGCACAAGAAATTTGCATTAATTTGATCCTATGTATGCTCACAGAAATACCCTCCTATCTGGCAGTTCTGTACAAGGAAGTCTAAAAATGTACGAGCTACGTTAGCAATCAAGTTGAGACACTGAAATAAAACAGAGTTGGAACATCCTTGTTTAGCATGTATAATTAATCATTTAATGCATTAGAACTACATGCAAACAGTCTTAACTGTGTGCAAGACTTCACTATGTTTCCTGGTTGTGTTTTCTTTAGAACACATCCTGTTGGAAAAGGAGGCACACAGCTGTCCCAATTTAAAACACGTGTGTGCATCCCCACTTAATGGTGGGACTGGAAATAAAGGAAGCAACATCCCTCCCAGCATCACCTGCTGACTTCCATCCTCAACAGCACAGCAGAGAAACACAAAAGACCCCAATCATCATCTGAAAAAGAGTATTTTAAGCTACTTTCTAACCCAAATGTATCTAACCTATTTCTGTCAATTCCTTGAACAAATACTGCTTCTGCACTCGTTATGCTGGGGTCATTGTACGATCCAAAAAATCTGAAGAAAAGCTGAATTGACCACTTGTCACCACTCCCACATTCTCTTCTGAATAAAGGGTACTTATCCAGCGTACTGCTCTGCTCTCCTTCCCACTCCGCCATTACCAACTCTATTTGACATTCAGTGGAATTCACTCGAGAAAAGAGTATCTGTATTTTTCAGATATTTTTAAAGCACTGAATTCTCACGGTTCATTGAAGGACCACTCTGCTCAGCCAACCCAGCAAGGGGATGGATGGCATTTGCTACTTTGCTTGCATGACCTCATCTCTGGGTATCACATTTACCTATTTCACAGGAAAGCTTACTAGGTATTTTAATGCTTACGTGGTCATTAAACAATTTCTCCTATTTGAAGAGATGGACAGGACAGTTAAAACCCAAGGAGTGCCAAGATTACAGCAAGTATTTTATACAAACCAATTCAACTGACACACCAGGTATTTTTAAACCTCTCTAAAACCGCAGAAGGTCGCATAATTACAACGTGGGAGCTAACTTGTCCACCCAATACTCCCCAATTCTGTACTGTAGGTCGTAACAGGAAAGCTTTGTTAAAAAGCTTCTCCCTTTCCACTATAAAGGTTTTGACCACCCCGTTTCCAAAGGATATGACCTGTGCTTCCCTACTTTCCTCGCTTACTGCCTCAGTCTCTCAGGGAAGTTCCAGTACTGTAACAAACGGGGAAAATTGATCGCAAGTGGCAACAACGCGGAAAGCCAAGGGCAGGATTGCGTTTGCAGGAATGCACGGCTCTCAGCTCAGGCATCTGCGCGCCCTGCGCTGCTGGAACCTCCTGCAGGTCCCTCAAGGGACCGGCCGGCCGTGCCCTCCGCTCCGCTATGACAGGGCGGGCTCGGCGCTCTCCGGAGGCACCACGCAGCTCAACTAAGCCGTGAGCGAGCCGCCGGCACCCCGTAAACACTTGGAACAGCCTTCGACCTCCCGTGCCCGGCAGCGGCAGCGATGCAATTCCTCGTCACTAGGGAAAGCAGTAGATTAAGGCTGATTTAACCTCGAACGCCCAGTGCTGCCGCTCGGAACGGGAAAACAACACACGCGCGACCTCCATTACCCAGGCGCTGAAGGGAGGGGAGGCTGCCCCGGGCACAGCGCTGGGGCAGCCTGAGCGCCGCTGACACCGCGGCTTCTCCCGGCAGCCGGCTCGGGGCAGCGCTTCCCGCCGCCGCACGGCCCCTCCCCGGCGCGGCGCGGAGACAACCCGCGGGCCGTGAGAGGGGACGGCCCCGGGCCACCTTCTCCGTGAGGGGGGACAGCCCCGGGCCAGCCCTGGCGGAGGGGCAGTGCCCAGCCGCCCTCTCGCCCTGCGTACGCCCCGGCGCCCGCCAGCAGCCCGGGCGGTGGGCGCGGTTCCCGCCCCTTCCCCACAGCCGTACCCCCGGCCCCACTCACCGGCATAGAAGCGGATGAGG
>VZRE01007083.1:117619-263463 GCA_013396775.1 Cephalopterus ornatus | reverse complement strand
TCTCTGTTTGTGAACAGAAGGTCTAGTGGCAAAGGATGTCAGCCTTTTTGGTCTTCTCTCTGATTCTAATCCACACGCACTCAACCTTATCATTACTGACTTCAAGTTCTAGAGAGTCAAGAGAGTCTCTAACATATAGAGCCACCCCTCCACCTCTCCTACCTTGCCTGTCCCTTCTGAAGAGCTTGTAGCCATCCATGGCAGCACTCCAGTCATGTGAGTCATCCCAACACATTTCTGTGATGGTGACTACATCATAGCTTTCCTGCTGTACGATGACTTCCAGCTCCTCTTGTTTGTTATCCATACTGTGTGCATTGGTGTACATGCACTTGAGCTGAGCTGCTGATATCACTTCTAACTCAGGCTTCCACCCTTAGGCTTATCTCTGGAGAGCCCAGTTTCAGTCCCTTTCCTCTTCAAATCTAGTTTAAAGCCCCGCTGATCAGCCCCGACAACTTACAGGCTAGAGTCCTTTTGCACTTGCTAGATAAATGAAGCCCATCTGACTCTAACAGGCTAGCAACCATAGGATTTGCCCCATGGTCAAAAAAACCAAAATTCTGCCGGCGGCACCAATCCTTTAACAACCTATTAATGAGTTTTCCTATTCCTCTCCTCATTCATCCCTGCTACTGCAGGAACTGAGGCGAACACCACCTGTGCTCCTGTCCCATTAACTAATCGACCCAGCACCTTGAAGTCCTTTTTAATTGGCCTGGTACCTCTTTCATTAATGTCATCACTGATGACAATAGTCACAGTGGATAATAATCAGAGGGCCGGATTAGCTCAGGGAATGTCCTACTAATATCCCTCACCTGGGCCCTGGGAAGGCAGCAGACTTCCCTGTGGGATGGTTCTGGTTGGCATATAGGGCCTTCAGTTCCCCTCAGAAGGGAATCACTGACTACAACTACCCTTGTTTTTTTCTGTACAGCTGTGGTTGTAATCTGTCTGGCAGACGGAGCGCAACTGGGAGACCCTCCAGACAGATCCTCTTCTACACTGCCCTCTGCCTGACTCTCTGGGTCCAGGTCCTCATACCTGTTTTTTAAGGGAACCATGGGACGTGATGGGGATCAGGAAGGGATTCCTTTACCTCTTTGATCAGGGACCTGTTTTCATTCCCCCCATCTACTATTTGATTTGCTCCATTTGACTGATGCCAGGAGAGGCAGGGCTTCACCATCTCCTGCCGGACTTCTCTTGGGGTCGAAAGGGTGCGACTCCACCAGCCAATTTCCCTTTCGCTCTCCCTAATACTTCTTAGCCTCTCCACTTCTTCTTTGAGCTCTGCCACCAGGCACAGCAAATCATTCACCTGCTCGCATCATACGCAGGCATCTCTCACACTGTCCTCTGGTACTGACACCAGGCTCAGACACTTTGTGCAGCCAGAGACCTGAACAGCTGCGTCCTTCCTAGGGGGGTTCTGTCTGGGTTACCACACTCCCCCGACAGCAGCAGCAACAGCTTTCACTCGTTTGGAAACCATTGTTCTCTGAATATATATGTTTAAAAATCAGACGGGAAAGTCTGTATTATGAGACTTCATAGGAATTCAGGTGAGTATCAGCCACACCATAATGAGCAGTTCCACAAATAGTTCAGTATTTGTGGAAGACACTTCAGGCACCAAATTACAGGATTGAGAGTATTAGCCTCTTGAATGAGCCAATCGGCTGAACATTGCTAAGTGCTCTTCAACAAGTTCTCTTTATTCTTCTTATGTGAAAGGCTGGACTACAAAAGCTGATGGGCTTTGTAGGTGGAAGCAGGCAATTAAAGTCTTTTTCACAAGTGTAAACCCCTGTAAACTGAACATACTCTTCAGCAGGGCATTTTGTTTCTTGAATTTTATTTCAGTTGCTTTGAACTTCAACTTTGGTGTTAAATTGTTTTCCTCTGGTTTTATTGGCGTAATTTCTGTGCAGACTTCCCACACACATTAATACAATACACTTCATGTGCACTGTGCTTTTCTGTTCTTTCAGGCAAAATTCTCATTCAGGCATGTGGCTTTTCCTAGGCTCCATGCAATTCCAGTGCTCCTGAAAGGTCAGCTTACTGTGCTAAGGGGAAGACTAATTCTACTTGGAGGTAGTAAGCATGAACCCCTGCATCTCTCATACTAGTCTGCAACATTTCCAGGGGGGACTATTTCTTTGCAGATCTTACCAAACGTGCAATTTAGTCACTGCCTTTGATCCCAGCAAATATCTACTAGGAATGAGAAAAATCTGCAGACATATTTCAGCTGGTCAACACTCAGCCCAGGTGCAAAATTCTACTACTCACATTTAGGTAGCTGCCTACTGAGCATCTGAGCTAGTCATCCTGGATTCTGTTTGTAATTGATTGAGAGAGTGAAGTCACTTTGAGATTCATTAGGTCTACCATGAAGTGTTCACATTAGGAAAAGTTAAACCTTATGCTGAAAATGCCTAAGAAGCGTAAAGAAAAAGAAGTTGGAGCAGGATGGAAGAACTATTGGGAAAGTTTTTTCTGGCAGATGGAGACTTCAACTGTCAGCATGTGAGAAAATGGGAAGCTGGCAACAAAGGAAGGAAATGTAAAAGGAAAGAAGGAAATTACTATTCAAAGGAGGCTAGTCAAAATATGTGAAGGTATGCACTACAGTGGAATTCCTGAACTCCTAAATGACCCAAAATATTTAAGTATGTTAAGAAATCTGATGTTTTCCCCTGGCTTGTCTAGTTCTCTCTTCTTTCTGGATTTTTCTTTTCACTAACTAAAATGCAGGTGGTTCTGCAAAGCTACTAGGTTTGACTGTTTTCACCATCAAGTGTCAAAGAAGCGATAAGCTGTAAGAGCTCTGACAGGATGAATCTTCAGGGAAACTTTCCTGGGAACCTTTAGATACCAGCTAGTCTTGAAGAGCTGGAGATCTGAATTCCCATTTCTGTCAGCTGTGAAAACAGTGTTTTTGCCTAGAAAGCATGTAAAAGAGGCCATGAAAACCACTGATCCTGGAATGTCCTTGGAAGATAAAGGCCCATGAACACAGATAAGAATGTGCAAACCCAGTGCCTAAAACTACCAAGTATTTAGCAGAAGTGCTTGGCCAGAATTTACTTTGCTGAGTGTTTGATCTTGTGCCAAAGTAGCTGTCATTCTCATACAAGTAATCCTTTACAAATTTAAGTTTGTAGAAGAGGATATAGATTGTGGCACTAGAGCATTTAAGAAATAAAACATAAGTAAAAATTCTCATTTCACTAACAGTTCCATTGCATCTTGAAACATTCATTCTACTTTTAATAGGCTTCAAACACAGTAACCCACACAGCCAATAAGAGAGAATCTTGCCGAGTGGAACAAAGTATTAAGCTGTCTATGGAAAAAAAATGGACAAAGGAAAGGAAATTAAGAAATGGGTTTGCACCTCAAGGTGCAAGTCTACAATTGCAATTAAAATCTGGAATTAACAGTTTTCCCTAGGAAGTAAGAGAAATCTCATTGTTTCAATAATCTGAACTGCACAATATGCTGTAGGTAATAATCTTGACATGGCAGAAAAATGGACAAAATAGCCTTATGCTGTTATTAGTATCTAATCTACATGACACTAAGAGCCTTGGTCGATGTGAATTTGCATAGGCTCCATTTAACTCAATGGATCCTTGAACATCTACAAGGAAAGAAGTGAAAGAAGTGCCCTCCTACATACACCAATTGGAGATTTATTAATTATGGAACAAGTGTTTACATCTCCACTTGAATGGAATACCATCCTATTTCTTTTGCACCTCTTGAGCTCTTCAGTGTAAAGATATTTGAAGGTGGCCTTAATTCAATTCTGAGGTCTAACAATTTTTTTCAGAAACCCTAATTCACATCTTGAATTCTCAGTCTATAATGAATTGGAACATGTGCTCTTGACACACCATAACTACATGATTACGTATGTGAGGAAGTATTCAGGATCTTAACTCTGCTGTCAAAATACACAAAATGCAAGTGCTAGGTTAAGAGCATATGTGAATACCATCACAGAAGCTGATCACACATTTTCCTTTCAACACTTCTTTTTATCTGTATTTAGCATTTAACAATATTAACATACATTAAATGATTCGGAGCTTTTGTAGGTGTAATTAAGTGAATAAACACAAAAAGAATGGAGAACATTTACCTCTCTAGCAACAACATAATTATTTATCTTTCAGATATTGACCAAATGAATATTTGATCAGTACATGTGATTTTTTTTTCTAATGTTACAAGGTTATCAAGCGGCCACAAAAACAATCTTAGTCAAAATCTTAGCTAATGTGGAATTTTCACAAACTGAGACAAAAACTGCTTAATAGAACAACAGCTTCATAAAAAATTTAGCAAGAAGATTTATTAAAAAAAAAAATTAAACTTTAGACAGGGAAAAAGAAAGTATATGTGTGAAGGGAGACTGTGGTGCCAGGCAGATTCCTATAGAAGTTTAAGGGCTTAAATTAACTATATTATAGAAAAAGGAGAAAGGTGGAATATAAAAGTCCAGAGCTGCATTTAGCACCAAAGCAGAATTGCTTAAAAGGTAAGAAAGTAACCCTCATATAATTCAGCAAACCTTAATATTTAATTTTAAAACCAAAAAAGCTAATAGCTCTTAACATTTCCTTATCTGCAAATATCGATTGTAACTATAACTACATAGTTATCAGCTGATCATTAAGGCTGGAAGTTTGTTAATGATTTTTCCAAAGAATCACAGAGTAGTCACATTGCCCTCCCATTTGGCAGCCCTTTACTTCCCCTTTACTGGGAAGAGCCTTTGGCTAGGATCAGCTACTCCTAAGCTTCTGGCTTCATTGGGTTCCCTGACTTTAAGCTATCTGATCTTCCATAGCCTATCCTGCTGAAAAACTGTTCTATCCTCCAAGCCTTTAAAACAAGCACACACCAGCATGGTGCAAAGGCTAAGATGATTAATGTTTGTAAGAGCTTGCAAACATTAAATGTTTACATTCAGGAAAACACGTCCAGACCTATCTGAGCCTTGCAAGCCAAAAGGCCCTCCAGCCTCCAGCTTGCTCGGGTGGTTGCTATAAGATGCTTCCAAGGTCAAATTTTGCAAGGCTGCCCATGCAAACTGGTGACACTTGTGAGCAGAGTTGGCACAGACAAGTGTTGCTCTGGGAAACAAGTAATTTATGGAGAAGGGTTGTGAAAGAGATGCAATACTTACATTGCTGATTGACATTTTCACATTCTAATTCTTTTACTCTAACTGTACAATATATTTCCCTATATGACTTGATTGATTGATTGGAGGTCAATACAATTATTTTTGACTTTTAGCTGCTCCAGAGCAAGAGAGATATTTTTCAACTTTTTTTTTTCTCCTAGAGGAAATGGACTCTGGCTTTCTGTAGCTAAATCCTTCTCCATATGATCATGACTTGTGTCAAAAGCCTCTTAAAATGTAAAGAAGTAAAATTTCCTTTAATTTGACACTGAAACTATCTTGACAGTTTTCTTTCTAAAGAAAGAATATGCTTCTTAGCCTTGTTTTCAGAAAAAAAAGGACTTAAACTCACAAATCATTATTGTAGCGCATATTTCAAAACTTGCATTGATTTTCCCCAGTAAAAAAAACGCAGAGTATATCTCTCTATGATAGTTGTCAGTCATGTTGCTCAAAGCAGATCTAGTAGGTGCTTGTATTATATGATGGTGGCAGCAGAACTTGGGTTAAGGCAACATTTATGGCTATGAATAATTAGAACCAGGCTTCAAACTGATTCCACAATGACTACTTGCCCATGTGGCATTTACCACATGGCTAGTATGGGAAATTTTGTGCCTTTTGCAACCGGACGTGTCTATCTCGCATTGGCCTTTTTAGCCATCAGCGCGCTTGTAGCAAGCGTGGGTAGAGTCCTTCACAAATCTTCGTTCGCGAAGCCTAGCCATGATGATGATGATGAGTATGGGAAATAGGGAGCTTTGTATGGGGCTGGAACAGAACGCAACTCAGATGCTAACTGTCCAGAAACTAATTCCCCCTTTTTATCCCTTTGCTCAAATCAACCACAACTAGGAGGCAACTCTGAAAATACATAAAGCTAAATGGGGGACCCAGGGGCTGACAGATCTGGCCTTTGGTAATTGAACACCATTGCTTCTTGCATGATTCAGCCTTCTATTTGTTTGAAGAAATTGTTCCTCATTGTTTCTCTGTATAGACAATCCTGTTGAACACAAAGACCAGAATTATACTGTGGGATTTGGGAGTGCTCTGTTGTGGGTGAAAGAGGGTGAATATCAGCCCTTTCCTTACCACAAACCCAGGTTTCCACACAAGGACGTCTGAGTCCAAGCAGGAAGGAAGCTGTGGTAGACTTTAGTGCATCTATGTTGAGACAATGGGGGAACCATAATTTCACCACTACGTAGAATATCTATCACACAATGTAAGCACACCTGACCTGTGACTTTGCAAATGTACGAAATTACTCCACTAAGCAGAAAAAAGGAATCTTAAAGGAAGACAGTGTAGAACCAGCACTGTGGTCCAAATCCTAAAATCCCACTTTCCAAAGTTGTTCCCTCTTGCCATATATGTGCGCTCTTCATCTGTTAAAACACAGCTTCATTGGTCATGCTGCACAAACACACAGCAGTTCATTCTTGGAGGTGCATGCAACTCCAGTTGTGCTGAAATGAATCACTTGTGGCTGATCAAGGTGACAAAAATGGACTAACTTCTCTCTCTATCACATATAGCTTTTTGCTCAAACACATTAAAAAATCAGAGCTGACACTGAGTGAAGTATTCATGGTTTCCTATTTTAGACATCAGAATATCATGATTGAAAAAAGAAGATGACCTGAAAAGTTCAGAATATTTCTCCATCCTTCAAAGCTACGATATCATATTTCAAGAACTTGATACAATTCCCTTAAAGGGCAGAAGTCAGAAAACTTGAAAGCAGCTCATCCATCCTAAGTGCCTACTTTCCAACTGTATCAGTCTTTTTCTAGGAGGTTCTTTAAGCTGGAGGTCTGTTTCTGAACTATATATAGTGATCACATCCCCCCACAATATTTGGAATCACATGTGGAAACCAGCTGAAACAGCTGTCTCATATTTTAAAGCCAGGCTAATAATATTTGTTAAGTACCCATCAGTATACAGGCATTCATCCCATTCACAAATCTGTATCTACAGAGCTTTATAATATGAGCAAAAATAAATATTCTATGAAGCATCTTGGCATGGAGCATTATTTTCAAAGACCATATTCTGCACAACCTTAAGCATGTCTGCACAGGGAAATTGCCCATTAAAACTACAGTAAGAATAAGCCCTCCCTGTAAAGCTCTACGAGAACAGCTATTCAATGAATATTTCACTTCAGAATAAAAGTGATTTAATATCAAAATAATTATTCCACTGAGATTTACGTTGCCTTTGGTAAGCTAGACAATTTCCTGTTTCCAATTTTTGTGTTCCAACCTACCCGGAGGTTTTAATCGTGTACTAAAAATAGAAAAAAAGTGTTGTCTTGTTTTCTCTACACTTTTGCTTAAATAAACGTTGTTTATTTGTTCAAATATGATCCAATTTATGTGATGTTATTAACTATTTGTATACTGACAGAGATCTTGCAATTCAGCAACCAGTTATTGCACATCTGTAGCAAATACTGCAGATTAACGTGTTGGAAGGATTTTGTTCACAACATTGATACACTTTCTAATAAAGACTAAACCTTTTAGACTGTGGCTTCAACAAAATTACTTCCTATGCATATATAAATAGAGACTTTTTATTCATAAAACTGGAAAGTCTATAGGTAGTGTTGCTCCAGTCAGACATGATAAGGTTGTTTTCTTTTTTGCTTTAAACACTTTGTTTGCTAGAGACCACATACTGAAATTCACTAAATAACATTCTTATATTTAAAAAAGCTTTTTTGTTAAATATTTTTAAAGAAAAAGCAAGTATGACTAAATATTTCTTTCACACACTTATGCTAGAAGTGCTAAAATTCAAAGGGAGTTAAGGCTTCAGTCACATCATACCTTGTCCCTTATTTTTCACTTTCTCCATCGTAGCCTTGTCAACCTCCTGTAAGATACCACAAGTTAAATGAGGACTTCTGACTTTCCATTGCATTTTCTGCTTTTTTTCAGCTTCATATCAGATACTTATTGTAATTCAAGCATTCAGGATGGAACTTAATCATTTGAGTCATGTAAATATCTGAGACTTTTCATATACCTATAATATGAAGTAGTTTATGCAGCATAAATTTAAACAACTGAAGAGCTTTTGTCTTCTACAACTTCCTTTATGGCATCTATCATATATGCTCACATAATGGGGATCAGATCCATGCTGAACTATTATTGGCCTTAAGTGGTGACTTAAGGCCAAATTGACAAAAGAAGAGGAAGAAAAATGCCTCAGGAAAGTCCAGTCTCCATAAAGTTCATTTCTTAGCTTCATGTTTGGAAAGTAAACCAAAGAGACAGTGTTTGATTAGATGATGTATGTACAGATCCTTTGCAACCAACAACAAAATGATCTTAACAAGCTTTGTGATATGCGTATACCTGAACACTTCCAAAACCTTTGTTTCTATTTAATCAGCCTAAAGACTTATCTTTTTTACATTGAAAATATTTGAGGGAAAAACTCAGCCCTAGAAAAGGGGCAGAGGGTTGGATAAGAAAGAGATGGAGCAATTGCATAATTACTTCAGGAAAGGATATAAAAAGTTAGTATAAATTCCATATTTGATCTAAAGAAGTTTGTCTATATTTGTGGGCTTCAGAAGCACCCAAAAAGAAATACAGACAAGTCCTGTCTCAATCTCCTTTTGCAGGTCATAGCCATTAACCCTCTTTTAAACCTTGGCACTTGATACTTCAATAAATGAGGAACTCAAGTCTCTCTGAAACACAACTGCCAGAGGAGACACATGAGGTTCTAGCCATCTTGCTTCTACTGGAGCCTGAACCACATCTATCTTGTTGCAATCACTAATCTGCAAACCAAGCAGAGGTACCAAGTTCCAATGGTTAAACTCAGAAAAGCAAATAGTATTGTGTTATCATTGTAAGACATAAAATCATCACACAGTTATAAAATGAACGTTTTTTGTGGGGTATCTGGAAGACAATGGACATATTCTGAGCAATCTAGATACACTGAACATGGACTTGATTAGCTTGTAACAACACAGGCCTCAAGGAATGCAGGACAAGGATGACTGTGACTACAAAGTAATCAAGCAAGCAGAGAAAAGAAGTAAAAGAAAGGGAGTACGTGACTGCCAGCAGGATGAAAAACAGGAGGAGCTGATGCTTTAGGACAATGCTGTTAAACAAATCATAATTTAGCTTTAGGTGTGAGAACAATGTATTCAGCCAATCACAGCTTGAGCTATCGCGTGGCAAGAAAGTATAATCACTGTATATATAAGCAGTGTAGTTTGTTAATAAATTTGACTACTGTCTAATCATATTGATCGTGTGACAAGTCCTTGACTTCTGAGTCAAAAATTTTTGGTAGTAATGTTATAGATATTTTAGGAAGTTGAAATAGGTTTCTCTTCTTGAAGCTTAGTTTGTGTTTGTGTTTGTGCCTGTGTAAGATCTAAATATATATTAGATCACTGCCACTGGAGACTGACTTTGCACCTTCTGTTAACGCTCAGGTAGGAGTACAGAAACTCGGCTTTCAGGCTTTAAGCTAATGCTGCAGTATTTTAGTGAAACAGATTCTGAGTCTATCTTTTGTATGATGAAAAATCAGATACTAAAAGTGTGATAAAAAAGAGAATTATTGTGTGAACTTTGACATGGGAAAGCAATAAAACAGGTATCTACTAACTCCTTGCTGCTAAAATTTTGGAAGTTATTCTGAAGCCTTTCAACAGAAACTTGAGTATGTATGCAGTTTTAAGCACCTATGAAAGGGTGGGAGGGGGGATGCGGGGGTGTTGAATACTGCTAGCATTTAAATGTCAACCCTGGCAGCCTGAAGAGGTATTTATGTGCCTAAATTCTCCTTGTGAATCTAGGTCTTTAATGTTTAATGTGGATGTTACTGATTGCTAGAGTGAGATGAATAATTCACAATTAGCAATGTATTCATCCAGCCTAGCTCTTTCTGCTTGTAGAATGTGCAAGAGTAAATCTAGATTTTCCTGAATTTATTTGCTTTATTCCTTTAGATGGATTGCAAACAGCTTCTGTCAGAGATTTGTCCATCACAACAGAATTCTGAGCTTCATAAATTAAAGTGTAAGAGTTCAGATTATTCAGTGTATTTTTCTGATCTCTGATCCTGGTTTCTAATAGGTTTTGAACATTTTGGGGAGTTTCAGTAGATAAAGAAGATTAAGAAATTTTAGACGACTTTCTTTTCCTCTTTAGTCATATAGCTTTTAAGGAATTCATAGACACCAAAATTAGGTTGCTATTGAATACATTTCCTGAAAACTCAGCTGAAGTAACTTTTTCTTTTACTGTATTTTTGTCTTTGCATAGAAGATTTATGAACTTGAGTAAGGGGGGGGGTGGGGGAAACACAGAAGCCTGATATGTCAGTTTCAGTTGCCCATGATTTGTTATATACAACTTCATTCTCTTGGACTGCAAATTTTTATAGTCAATGCATTGTGTTGCTGCCTTCTGGTCTGTAGAAGTCACCTATTGTCAGTCAGGCAGCTGGATGCAACTGTTGCCCATCTCTCTGAGTGATGTGCACCTCTCAAGCTGCTCTTGTACCTTGAGACATCAAACCTGCACCGCAACAGGCAGTGTTAATCCAGCTGGAAAAGAGACTGCAGTCTCTCTCTCTCCCCCTTACTCTTTATTAGTAAATCCCTAATAACACAAAACCTACTTTTGAATCAGTTTTGCACCTAGGTGTGCTGCTTCTGTGTTTCCTCTGTAATAAATGTCACCTATTGGGTAGAATGGTGCAAATAAAGCCTGTTTGCTCAAGCCTTTTTAAAAGCAAGTGCAAAAGGAATAGGAAATGGATGTAGAACTCAAACAAAAATGCACAGAAGATATTTTACATTATTTGTCTAGCTCTTAATGATTAAACAACCAACATGGAAAGCAGTTGTCATGCAGAAAGCATTCACTGCTCGTTTTGCAGTTTAAGGCACCTAGTGTACTCCAGTGCAAAATGCTGATGTTTTATTTAAATATCAAACTTTTTTAATGTGTCTTTAATTAAACATTAAAAAAAATTCTCAAGGATAAATGTTTTGATAAAACTCCAGTGTTTTGTCACTGCTTTTCAACCATGTCCTCTATCCACTAAATCTCTACAGTACCAACTGCACTCTAGCAATGGGAATACTCTCAATGTCCACTTTCATTTTATAATAATAATTATTTTGCTTTAGTTTTTGATTTGGATAGTCTCATCTCTTTTTCTTTTGGAAGTGGAGAAGTTCATACTGCCTGGGGTTTCAAACAGGAAACCTATTTGCAATCAGAAATCAGGTGATTGCTTCTTTCATCAGATCTTGTTGGCCTAACCAGGGTTGATTCAATGTGCACATGTCATGGCAGAAAGACCAGAGTCTCCTCTAGATAGGTCTGCATAAACCCTCTTCACTCCCTGAAGTTTATAGAAACGTTGAAAATATTACAGAATGCTTCCTATACACATATTTTGTATTTATTATAGCATCATATTTTGACTTTATGCCACTGGAAAATAAGACAGAGGTCAGTAACATATAAGTGATCCAAAAAATAGAGTGACTAAATTGCTGCCACAAGCAGCTGGAACCGAATGAAAACCTCTTTTGATGTTCAGTTTTTAATAGCACTTACATTTCACATACTATTCAGCTTGGATAATAATAACACCAGACCCAAGTGTCTGTTTCCAGTTAGCTTTAATTTCATAAATTTTAATATGATTCCTTATGTTTTAACATAGTACTTCAAGTTTCCTCCAACCTGAAAAAATGTTTAAAAGCCCCTAAAATAAATTTCCATATTCTAAAAACAAACAAACAAACAAACAAACCAAAACCAAAAACCAACCCCACAAAAACCAAGCAAACAGCAAACAAAAAAATCCTGTTTATTGCTATTCCTGCAAAATTTAGTTGATGGGAGAATAAAAGTTTCATTAGTAGAGTTCTTTAACTTAGATCCTCTCATAACTTGTACATAAGAGTAATACTGATGGGGCACAGATGATACACAAACCTTTGGTGTGAATTTGGAGTCAGAAGAACCTAACTCATACTCTTCCTGGTAACATCACTGCACTGACAATGTATCACATGTGGCCATATCCAAAGAAATCCCAAAGTCAATTGTAGTCCTTTTCATTTCTCCTTATAAAAAGACTATCATGTGTTGCTTATTCAAAGTGGCTATGTTTCAATCCACTTCATAGCCTAATACAAACGAGATATTCATATCTGTGAGCACATAACATTTGAAAAACTACAGTTGCTACAACAGGTAACTAGTCAAACACATAAAAATCTTTCAATGAAAATCTCAGAAGTATGAAGTTTTCCCATACTTGTGATAAAATAGCACAAAAAGAGGATGTTTTAAAAGAATGTTCTTGTGGAAAAAACCCATATTCATAAAATATAGACTGCTCCCCATGGGACAAATAAAAAACACAGTGCTAGTGTTACAGTAACTCCTCTTCTTGAAAAAGAGAATAAGATAACAAAAAATCAACTGGCCTTTCTCTCATTGGCAAAAGTCTCTTGAAATCCACGTTTTTGCAAATCTTTTCATCGAAGATCTTAGAAACATTAAGGCTGGAAAAGACCATTAAGATCATTGAGTCCAATCATTAAACTGGCACTGTCAAGTCCACCATTAAACTACATACATTAAGTGCCCCATCTACACATTTTTGAACACTTCAGGAGTGGTGATTTCACCACTTCCCTGGGGAGCTTATTCCAATGCCTGACCACTCTTTCAGTGAAGATGTTTCTTCTAGTGTCCAACCTAAACCTTTTGTGGTGCAATTTGAGGTTCTTTCCTCTTGTCCTATCGCTTGTTACTTGCCCCATTTGGCCACAACCTCCTTTCATGTAGTTGTAGAGAGAGATAAGGTCCCACTGAGCCTCCTTTTCTCCAGCCTAAACATCCACAGCTCCCTCAGCCACTCCTCATAAGACTTGTGCTCCAGACCCTTCACCAGCTTCATTGCCCTTCTCTAGACATGCTCAGGCACCTCAGTGTCTTTGTTGTAGGTCCACAATAGCTCCATAAAACATTATTTCTACCAGATTCAGAACCTTATACTCCTGCTGTCTTCTTGAAAGACAGGCTTTCATTTGTAATGTTCTTTGCTGCTAAGTAATATGTGCCCATAGTTTTAGATTTCCTGCCAATAACACTTCAAGTGATAGATCCCTGTTGTTTAACTCTTTATTTTAAAAAAGCATGGCAAGTCTAGTAAATCAAGATGAAATTTCTACCCAGTTAATTTACTCAACATCCACGGGTGAATCTAGTGACCTTAGGAATTTCTCTGCTTTGGATGGTTGAAATCAGGCGTGTTGCTGTAATGATGAGCTTTTTTCTGAGGAAAAGGGAAAACAACCACGCTTTCTCAGCATCTTTCTCTAATCTTGGCCTGGAGATGCCATTAACAAGAGTCAGATGACTGTGCATTCCACTCTGCTTGTTTTCTCATCAGCTTTCCTGATTTATTCAAGTCTCTCCTGATTGCGGTCTCTCATAAAACTTGAAGTCAGTAAACATTCCAGATCTAAATATGTACTCATTTGTTATCTAAATATGTACTTGTTTGTCTGCTTTTAATGCAGGAGTTCTGGGGCAGGGTAGCTCTGTATTCCAGGATTGGATAGACAGCCTGTCTGCATGACCTCAGCCCTATGTAATTACAGTGCAGATTTACATTCCTGTGCTCAGCACCGAAAAATAATCAGGTAGCTCCCCCTCCCTCACAATTTAGATAGTTCCCATCTAGCTGTACTATTTTTGATGGTGTTTATGTACAGCTGGCACTGGTGAACGAATCTCGGAGGGAACTATGGACAAGCACTGAATTGAAAATTTAAGTTTCTAAGGGGCTGATCTGCCTAGGAACTGAGTCTTCAAGATATTAGCTGAGGCAAACAAAATGCATGGTGATTAACATCTCTTGATATCCAAGACTGCTTTCTGAAATCACATACTTCTAAAGGAAGGTCACATGGGCACTTGAAAGTCTTCACTATACTGTTTAATATATTTGCTTTGGTACTGAGCATCCTGGAGCCACTCCTGCGAAAATGTACTCTCACAAAAATAATTTCATTCCAGCATATGCACTGGCTCTAGTGGCATCGCTGTTCAGTTAAACATTCAGCCCAAGAGCAGGAAATTGCCAGATTAGTCCAAAATGGTGGCAGGAATAAGAAATGCTTGTAACAAACATAGATAATTAGAACAGGAGGCATAAAAACAGAATCTCTTCTTATTGCTTCATAAGTAGCAACTTATGTTTTTAGGTCATTTGAATATTTTCTAGGAAGACAGACATATAAAATCTGGATATTTCCTGCTGTTTTCAGCATAAGAAAAATATGCAGTTTCAAGCATCAATTATATTTTCTCAGCTGTTTTAGTGGTTGTGTACTTCTGTAAAATAATCTGTTTGGGTTATAAAAGAATAGTACATAATATATAACATGTTAATTGCAGTTCACATAATCTCTATATTATTATTAATAAATGTATTTCTTTACTCATAAATAGACAACTCAAAACAAAATTAGAATTATCTGCTGTGGATATTAAGTAGATGTATGTGTATTTTATTTGCACTGTTCATTACCCAGAAATCAATTAAATTAAACTCATATTCAAAATCCTCTGTACGAAGAAATTGTAGAATCAAAGATTCCAGTGCTTTCACACATATGGGCAAAACTTAATCTACATGAATTTTCCTAGAAAATGTCATTTCTTTAAAAGAGTTAGCATTTGAATGTTAGTAATCATAATTCCTATTAAAGATCATCACCTGTATATCACAAAAGAATCAAAATGCTTATTCTTAGTGTTTTTTCCCACCTAAATAATAATCTCTTAATAGCAGTATTAATGTTAAGGGACTGAAAATAGATATGAATGGCCAATTTACCAAGAGGTTTCCAGGACTAGCTAAACTTGTCATAAGACCAGGGAATTGCTGTAGAAGTGGCTTTTTCCCAGGGGCTGATGAAGATAAAGATCACATTTAATTAAAGCATAAATAGGATACCATCACATACTTCTCAGCATAGGTTCTCACAGGAGATAAAGGTTACTTTGGTGTTAATTTTCAAAGTTGTCTTATACATAAATTATCATTGGATGTAATTAATTTGTCTCTTTCTTTCAGGAGAAAAGATCTTCAAAGCACCACAAACAGCAGGTAAAGTTTATTTAGGTTAAAATGCAGAATTACTTCAACATTCTTCCTAGGAAACTTCCTTACTCTGTGCCCAGTTCAGAATATAGAAACAGAAGGAGGACCCTGGAGAAGGTGGAGATGGTGCATGAAGGGTAGGCAGGTACAGATTTACTGTGCATGAGGTGGGGTTTCTTTCTTTTCCGTGGATAAAGTGTATCAAGTGGCTAATACTTTTCTCACGTTCATCAGATGTTCTTATTGCCACTGTGTGCTGTCAGCCTCCCAGATATAATTGTTTAGACATAGGAAAGACACAGAGTTGTGCAGATGTTGAGCAATTGTTGATAAATTGTTGATCAGGTGAGCTTTAGATGGAAAAATCCCAGTAGCCTAGCACAGTATCTCCATAGTACAAGACTAATTTTAACCTAGTAAGTTAAACGTGGCCAGAGAAGACAAACAGTACAAAAACACAAAATGAGGTCAGGAGATTAAAATAACAATGCTGAACACAAGTGCATGAAAGCTAGGACTTCAATAAATGGGTTACTTCTGATTATTTTATAGTACAAGCTTCAGAGCAGCTACAAGTACCTTTGAGTTCAGTTTATCCTTTGGGCTACTATGTCCTTTTTCTTTTATGATCAACTGAAGTACAAGCAGCAACACTCACCATTTGCCTCTCACCAGGATTTGTGGGAGAGTCGCTGTTGTGGACACAAACCGCTATTAAACTCTCATATTCACCCTACTTGTTCCCCAGAGCTATAGGGTGAGAAGGCAGGCAGATGTATCTCTGATACATCTCTGGTACTTTGAGTCTGCTGAGGAAAGGCAAGGACATCACGTAGAAAGGCAGTGCAAATAGGAACCCAGCCTACTTGCTTGCATTGCTTCAGGTCAGGAGTCGTGCTGTTCTGGCTTATTGTGGTGGATAATTATTCTGGTGGAAAAGACTAATAAAGAAGGGCCCTGTGCTGCCCAAATACACAGGAATAAAAACAGGGGGATAGAGAGAAAGGAGTCAGCAGCTCAGCATTGGCAGATGATACAGACCAATAGTTAAAGATGTACAGCATAGGGAATGACGTGTCCAGTTGTGGGTAGATGTTGCTGGATGGGTTGCAGGTAATTAATAATGAGAATAGGAAGGTAAACTTGAAATTTCATTCAGCCAAAAACGTGTTTTATGATATTCATCTTCACACAGCTTCAGTCTGTCCTGCGCAGAAGGGAAAGCACTGCAGGGGAATCCCTGAAATATTTCCTAGGGGCTCTGACAGACACCAGTTTACTCTGCATTCTTCCATTTTACAGGAAAGGGAAAAAAACCTAGAAACCATTATTAGTGTTGTTTATTTATATACTAATATATCAAGAGCTGTTAATAATCACAGGTACCTTCACTTCTCAAAAAGGCTTACAACCTAGCAATATAATCTTTAGAGTATGTTTCCATAGACCTGAACAATATTCCTTCATCCAGACTCTTTCAATTTCCCACCCTAAAACATCCATTTGTCCAAATTTACTTCAAAATTAGCTGGTTGTTATGCAGGGGCAAATTAATTGTCAAATTGCTACCAACTGTAACCAAACAATAGTCAAGTCCAAAAGAGAACCCATCATATTGCTTGTACCAAGGAATAAGAATAGACTCCTGCATTTAATAAAAAAACAGCAACTCCGCCTAGTCTGCTTTTTCCTCAAATCAAGACCTGTTTTACTGAAATTTATTTTAACCGTATTTCATTACTGAATATCATAAAAAAAGTAATAAAAAGATACAACTTGTTAGTTTCCCTCGAAGTGATGTGAAAACACATCTTATTGTATTTATAATCTTTTTAGGCTGTAACTTTATGATCAAGCAGCTGTTGCAACAATGAATTTTATCTACATAATCTCAGCTAGTGATCTCTCTTAAAAATTGATATTATCTTTTGCAATATTAATAATTTAATCTACAAATAGCTGCACTATTATAGATGTACTATTGAAACTAAAGGACAGTGCTGGCACAAGGACAAATGAATGTAAACTGATTATGAATAAATTTAGGCTGGAAATCAGGAGAAGGTTTTTAACCATCTGAGGGCTGTGGTTCAAAAATAGCCTTCCAAGAAAAAAAAAGAAAGAAACCTGTAGCGATGGCAAAGAAGCATTTAATTTCTGGAAGAATATGATTCCTGCTGTCTCAGCAAATGTTGCTTTTGAAGGCATATGCTCTTTGGTGTTCTTGCTCAATTTGGGAGGGTCTTTGAATTAACTTTTTTTTTTCAATTTTCCTCTGCACTTATGCTGTCCTTGACACTGCAAATAAGAGCAACATCCTTCAATGTCTATTTTAATGTTTTCAGAAGACTTTTAAGTTTTGAAGACTTTGTTATGAAAAACTGGAGACCATTTCCAAAAACCCCACGACATATTTTTGAAAACTCCACACAAGGGAAATGACAGGTTCACACTTAAGATAGGTTTCTTCTTAGAGCTTTGCTATTCACTACCTGTTTTAGATCATTACCAGCATTTTCTATGTCTTTTCATATCAGTTAAAGCTCCTTTATTTATAAGAGGGGATTTTGTTCTTGAGTAGAAGATTTAATTCATGTCTTTGACTTTTCTCATTCTGTCTTCTGTGTGGACTACCCTAGCCAAAGATAGAAATTCTGAGATAGAACGCTGTAGGTTATTTCCACATGACTTTGCTAGCTACTCTTTCAAATGAGCAAATTTTTTCTGTGTGTAAGCAAGTCATTCCTTCAGCTCATTGTTTCTCCGTATCAGCCTATCCTCACAAAACATTTGAATTTCTTACATCTTCCTGTTTGCCCTAATAAGAGAAAAAGCCTGTATTTATGCTACTTGTCAGATCATTGACATTTCTCTTCACTTCACTTGCTCTTTTTTTTTTTTAATTTTATATTTTCTTTTCTGTATTTTAACTTGTTTAGTTGTGCTCTATGTCTCCTTCAAGGACCACAGCATGTTTTCATGGTTGTTATTCAGCATAAGTGTCAGGTCTCTGAATGTGTTTCCTATTTACCTTCTATTGCTGCACCGAAAGTTATTTAATTTTTAATGAGAAAGTCTTTGAACAAGACTTTTTATCATTATGAAAAATGACTGTACTGCTTTCTCTTCTTACTCAGTCTGTACCTTTTGGAATATATATTTCTAGAAAATTTATTAAGCTTTTTCTGACTGTATATCTGCCTGCTTAGCACCCCCACTGCAGACAGAAAAATCAAACATCTCACACTTTCACAAAACAACTGATTGTGTGAGGGTATAACTTCCACTTTTAGGAGGCTACAGACCTCCTGAAGATGCACTAACACTCTTGCTGGCCAAGTGCTATGTTAAAGTTCCTTTGAAGGCACTCAGCTAGGTCTTCTCTGGAAAGACTTGAAAATAACGTAAGCACTTAGAGTTTGTACTTCACCTCTCTCTTTACTCAAGGCTTACCACAACCTCCTCCTGTACTGGCAACATGTGTGCACGTACAAGTTTTCATGCAGACTCTACAAGCATATATGTGTTATTGTAGTTTTGTCACCTTGCTTACTTCCAGCACATTATTTCAGGAATAATGAGATACTGTGAACAAGAGTTTCATACACAGAGTGGCAGATTTCTGGCGATGTTTTTAAAATAACAGCAAAGCTCATTTTTTCTCCCTGTTCTGATACAGACTAAGACCCAGTCAAGCCAGCACTCCAGTTCTCCCAATACATGGTCCTTCACAAAGGTATGAGAAGAATAAATTCACCACTGAATGGTTGATGCTCAGTTGTTGTGCAGACAGGTAAGCACAAACCTACTAATATAGCGTCTTTCTCTGAACCAGAAAGTTTTGCTGATTAGAGCATGTATTGACAGGACAAGGGAGAATGGTTTTCAACTGAAAGAGGGCAGGTTTAGATTAGATATTAGGAAAAAATTCTTTACTGTGAGGGTGGTGAGGCACTGGAACAGGTTGCCCAGAGAAGCTGTGGATGCCCCTTCCCTGGAAATGTTTAAGGACAGGTTGGATGGATTCTCTGAGCAACCTGGTCTAGTGAAAGGTGTCTCTGTCCATGGGAGAGGGATTGAAACTAGGTGATCTTTAAAGTCTCTTCCAACACAGGTCATTCCATTATTCTATGATTCCATTATTCTATGATTTTCCTTGATAGTATACTTCTTAGATTGTTGTTAGATAATCAGTGGAAGGTTCTGGATTCACTTTAAATGTTTCAAATGTTTCTTTTTTCCTATCTTAATTATACTCTGACTAATATTATGGAAAAAGTAGTTTGTTTTTTTTTTTGTCTGAAAACTGAACTTTTTGAAGAGACAAAAATCACATTGGAAGTTGTTCCTATCTCTGTAGCTATTCTGAATGCAAACTTCCTTTAGTCCAGGGCATCCAAGGCCACTTATTGGATTATATCTATTTTAATATTTTTGGCTATTATTTAGAGAGAGATTGGCAAGTTTTGCCCTTCCCTCAAACAAAAACAACTTCATTTGTAAACAGAAACACTTGCAGATCTTTAGTACATGAGGAAGCTGGGAAGGACATCTTTGGGGTTTTCTGACACAGCAAAAAGTTGAAGTTATTTATTTTACCAAAAAAAATTTTCTTCTCACATACTAGAGAATATATTCTACTTCTACTTTAAAATAAGATGGCTGTATTCATTAGCAAGACATTGCAGCATCAATATTCAGAGGCTTTGTTAGACTCTAGGAGAGCGTACCTAGTTCAAAATTATCAGAGCACCACCAGATGTAATGCATAGTAATCTTATTATGCATTGACAGTTTACACCCTAATAGCTCTGATGGAGCTGTTATGATGTATTGTGTCATATCCTAATAGGGATATAGTGCTAAAAACAGCTGTATCTTGACAAGCTCCACACAAACTAGATCTGAAGGATCTATGGCTCTGCATGCTGACAGTGCATATAAGCTAAAAAAGTTTATATAAATGAAAAATAAAGTGCTCAAGAGAGGTCTGCTTAAGTAACAATAATACTTGGTTCTTATCTAGACTCTTCTGTGTGAAAATATTGAAAGACTTATGATTAATTGAACCTTAGCAGCACCTCTGCAAGCTAGGAAATGTTTTAATATCCCCCATCTCACGCTGAGGCACAGATACGTTCTGTGACTTGTCAAGGTCACCCTGCAAGTCTGTGACTGGGAACTCAGTGTTCCTTGTTTCAGCCCTAAGCCTTAGCCAGAGAGTTCATCTTCTGCTATTGTTTAGGAATACTAACAAACTTGAATTGTACCCAGTTATTATGTCATTCAAAGACCATTTAGTAATGTAAATTCATCTTAATTCTAGTGCTAATTCTTCAGCACTAGTAGAGGATAAAACTGACGGCTTTACCCTTGCATTTTCTTGATTCTGTTAATTAAACTTAGACTACTGATGTTATTTGCATATAACTTTTAGAATTTAATTTCAAGTCAGGGTGAAATTAAAAGAGAGATTTTGTATTCTCTTGCAGGTTGGTTCAGAGGTGTCACAAGACTGTGTTTCTACATAATTTAATGCAGTCACTGTGACTGAAGAAAGAACTGCAGGACCATAAAATATAAAAATAGAGGGACGGTTCAGGTGCAGTGTAAAATGAGATTCTTGTACTGGTACAGTCCTTCGCTTTTCCCATGGGGAGTTGCAGTTTTGAGCCTTTAAGCTTAAAAACAAACCAAAAAAAGGCAATGTTTTAGTACAAATGAATATTAAACCTAGATAGATGAATGCTTTTGGCTGGAGACATTTAAGCCGAAAAGGAAAGTGAATAGGAGATACACAGTATTTGTTGTCTGTTGCGGCTGTTATACAAGAACAGGGTATAAACAAGCAAAAGATTTTCAGTATAATTGGTGCAGAATGCAACTGAGAGATCTGTGCAATAGAATTAATTTCCTTCTCACCATGCTACCTCTCATGCTATCTTTCAGTGAACAATTTGCACAAACTCAATTAATGTGCCAGCACTATTCATAAATGGGCATGGACATGAATTGTGCTCCAAATTTTCCTAATCAAACCACAAGCCACCATATACAGCCTTCCACCAACACAAGTCAGCCAAATGAAAAAGATTCCATGTGGCTTCCTCCAAGGCTCTGGGTAGGCAATTTTACTTTGTCCTTAATCATACTTATTTACAACAGAAAGAAAAGTGAAAGACAGATACCCAAGGGATGTCAGATAATATTTTGAAAGACACTGGTACATGTTTAGAGCAAAGAACCAATAGCCTGTCACTTTTATGTCATTCTACTAAAACATAATTGATATTATAACTTATATGAGGCTTACAAAGTCATGAAATATCAAAACCTAATGAGCAGTTTAAGACATGTGCTCAAGATGGTATAAATACAATTTCCAGATCACATCCATGAGAGCTGCTTAAATGGTCAGTACAGCAGCAGGAAAAAAGCCACGGCCTAAGGGGATGAGAGACTTAATGTCAGTTAATAACATTTCATGCAGCATATACATGTACACTTCCCCAAGAGAATTGCAAGAAGATAAAAGGATGAAGAGATAATAGATATCCCAGTGGCTCTTTTATACTGGGTTCTCAATTTAATCTAGTCTGCTTATTAGAGAAGAGGAAATAATTCAGAAAATACAATTTATTCAAGAAATTTCTTCTCTAATCCAAAGGAAAATTTTCTCTAATTTGTTTAGCATTCAAAATGATTTATGAAGTGTTTTTTGCACACAATGATGGGTCTGAAATGACTTCTGAGATTTGCTGTGTAAGTATGCAAACCATATTGATTAGAGACAGAGAGATCTATGCTTCAGTGAATGTCAATTGCAAAATCAGGTACCCGATTTAAATTCAGCAATCCATTCAGTCATACTGTAGTTTAATATTACTATCTACTGATTATTCAAGGGAGTGGGATAACAAAGTAAATTTACCTTCATATTGCTATTAATACAGTGAGTGTTTTGTCTCTATAAGCCTAATTACTGCTATGTGTTTTATGTGAGCATTATTTTCTATCAAATCTAAATAAATATATAATAGATTTTATAAAACAATTTATATGATAGGAATGTTCTTCAGTGTTCCCGTAGGAAAATACAAGACATTATTTTAACATGTTCCTAATTTTATTTGTCATCCAAACAGCACAGAAGCACTTGCTCATCTCTAAGAATGTAAATAAGATCCATTGATTTCATTGCATTACATAAGTGTCCTAAATAAAAATTATTTTCCTAGGAAAATTAAAATTATATTTAGCCATCTTTCCACATAAAATTGCACTGCAAATGAGAATATGTGACTACTTTTAAATTTTTAACCCTTTCACAGGTTACAAAGCTGAGAGTAACCATAGCCACTGAGTAATTTAGAAATCCTCATTGTCAAAAGTATTTATTAAAGGTATAATTAGAATAATGCAAGTCTTTAATTATTAAACAACCTGATCACATATCCACACCTAAATAACCCAAATTACCTGTAAGCCCGTTTCTGAATGGAAAATCTTTAACCATATTTCTCCAAATAAGACCTACTGTAAACTGCTTGTGCTATATAGTTCTCGAATGGTTCAGAATAACAGAATTGTACTTTATCATTTGTTATAATGTTTAGTTGAAATACTTGTAGCAGGTGACTTAATGATTTAAATGTTTCCCCTACACATCACAGGCTACCTGTTCCTGCATATCTAAAAACTTCATATGGTGCTTGATTCTTGTACTCTCTGAAATGGATAGACTGCTAGGCCTAGCAGGTTGAAGAAATTCCAACATGCTCCTTTTATTTGCCATGTGTTCATTATTTTCCTACATAATCTCTTTGAAATAAGAAGTTTAAAGTTTGCTGTGCCCTGGTATTAGTTCTCTAACTCAATCATATATGTGTTCCTTATCCTGGAAAGAAACACTAACGTATTTTGTAATATGTAACCCAAGGCACATAATCAAGTGCCTGTGCCTTCCAGAGGCCTGTGGCAATGTAACTTGCCAGTTAGGTAAATGACAAAATGTGGCACTGGACTTCATTTATTCCACTTCTATTTGCCTATGATATTTATTCTTATATACCTGGAAACCTATTGACTTGTTACCTTCTCCTTAATTTGCTACACATGACTGTGACATTATTACATATTTGTTACATGTTTTACTGGCTGAGAAAACAAAATGACATAAGAAACTTCTTTCTCCTCTCAGTCATGTTTTGCCTTTTGTGTATACTCAATTCTTAGCATTGCCTAACCTTTTCGGGACTTACAATTTGTTGATTTACCAGATTAAGCAGAACCTATATGCTATTTTGATCTCTGCATAGAAATCATTATCTAATAGCAATACTTTCACTGAGATGAACTGGGTGTTGCAGAGGTTTATTCAGTCCTCATCTGTGAAACCATAAAAAAGTCAATCTTGTTTAAAAAACACATTGAGCACTCACTAAAAGAAACCATATACAAAACTCTTTGGCTGAATAAGGGAAAAGCATAAGTAAGAAGTACCCCTGAGAGGCTCATTCGGCACAGTACGCTGCCTCCAGTAACAACAGGGATACAAGAGAGCCCATAAGCTTGGCCACTTTATGCAATGCGTTCCCTGCATACATGTCCTCAGTGTCCAGAATGGCTTAATTAGTATTGTCAGTGGGTACATGCCTGCCCAATATTAAAAGAACTAAAGGGCACCTTTGTGAGATTATTATCCATGAATAAGCCCTTTCCAAACCTGCTGGTAATGGCTTCCTCCACCCTTTCTAGTGATTCCTGGCTCAAGAAATTCCCTATGTAAAGGAGTACACTCACCAGCTTAAACAAAACCCCTACTGGTTTCAAGTCCCAGTAGATCTAAAATTGTGGGAATTTGTGAGCAACCATGGTGTATTGTTTGTATATTGCCTACATGATTTCATGAACCTCAGTTATAACCTCCCTTGGCCTTCTCTTCTTCAAATGAAGCATCCCAGCCTTTCAGTGTTTCTGCACGAGGCAGCTGCTACATCATTTTGAACATTTCACTGGTTTTTCTCTACACTCCTTTGGACCCTTCCTGTTATGTGGAGACCAAACTGCACATGATACTCAGGATATGGGCACATCAATTTCCAGAGTGATGCTCTGTTAAATTTCAGGCACTTTCTGCTCCTAAGGATAATCTCACTAACTTTTCTAAACTTGCCTAACAATTTGGTAGTTTTTTGTCTGCCACTTGACACTGAGACATTGTCTTCAGAGAAATGTCAGGGGTTCCCTTCTGAGTTTTAAGTGTCAGTTCTGAGTTCAGCATCGTGTCAGTTATGTTATTTATGTTATTTTTTCCTAGATGCATCACACTGAACTTCACCTGCTGACTTTTAGTCTACTGAGTTTTATTTTGGAAATTCTTGCCATTGAAGCCAAATGACATTGATTGTGAACAGAGAATTTATTATCTACGGACTTGCAGATTTCACTGTTCGTTGTTCTCTCCAGAGCAGAAATGCTGACTAAAACTGGTCCTAGTATCAATTTCCATTCTGAAATGTTGCAATTAGTAAGGCCTATCCATTGATTCCTCTTCTTTAAAAAGCTTTCCTCCAGTCCAATGGCAACACAATTTCTTTAATAAGCCTTTGGTGTGGAACCTGATCAAAGACATTTGAAAAAACGAAGTGTATTATGTCCATTTGATCCCATTTATTCTTATTATTACTGATAACATCCCTGAACTGCAGAAGCCATGCAATTTCTTCCAAACAGTTGCTTTCACTCATACACATATACACCACCTTAAAAGAAATGGAAATCAGGCTCACTGGCTTGTCATCCCCAAGATCATCTCTAAAGCCCTTCTGACAGATGGCAGATACAACAGCTGTCCTAGTCTTCTGGTTCACTGTCCATTTTTAATGACATTTTACATCCCTTAGCCAGAAGTTTGGGAATTTTATATTCAGAACTCTTGGTTTTATGCCATCTGGTCCTGATGACCTTCCTAACCTGCCTGACTGGTCTAATATTTCCTGTTCATTTACTTCAAGTTGATCTATATCTTACAGACAATCTGCTACAGAAATGCATCAGGTGTGAATCACAGCACTAAATGCCTATGCAAAGATTTCACTGAGTTTCTCTGCTGCGTCTTCATCAACACTGCATGTCCCTTCTATGTCCTTGCCATGAAGCAGTAAAGTCATTGACAATCCTCACTTCATGAATTATCCCTCTTTGTCAAGCAAAGGATGAAAATTGTTTGTTCCCATTGTTTAGTGAATGGAGTAAATTTGTGAACATAACCCTAGTATATAAGTGTGATGTGATCTTAGTCCTAAACAGAAGTGTAATGTTCTAAGGTTACCTAGAACATTAGAACATAGAACATAACTTTCTGTTAGGTACTATTTCTACAATCTGCATAACTTGCAAATATTTAAAGACTTTGAAATCCTTCAGAAAAGCCTAGGTCTGAGATCACACACACCCAAAGTTCTCCTCCACAAAAGGTTTTATCCAGTCAAAGGAGTCAAAGGACAAAGGTGTAAGAGAAAAATAACCAAGGCTACAACGGCTTCATGCCCTTCTTAATGGCTTTGGAAAAATTAAGTCCTTACTTTTGCAAAGTAAACTTTCCAAAAGGACCAGCAACAGTCACATTATCATCAAAGTTTGTGTGCTGTTCCTATGAAACAAAAATTTTTCAGTTTCTATACTTCATGCAGGCTATCTTTTAGGAAAACAATGAAATATATAGAAGTGTAAATCAAAAGCACCCTTAGCCAAAGGAGAAAGAGAGATTATCAATTGCCTTTGGTAATTAAAGTGATAAGAGTTATTGTACCAGAACTACTTAAACTACAAAAAGAAGATTTAGCTCTCATACAATGCTTTTCAGTTTTAAAACATTTATAAACACAAAGCTGTAAAAATTCTGAATGATATCTAAACCTGTACAGGGAATAGTATAGGGTTTATATGCCTCTTATTCTGTACTTCAGACTATATTTTGGAAGCATAAGAGTGTTTTGGGAGTGATGAGAGAGTCAGAAATTCTTCACCTCAAATGGGTGTTTGAATTAGAATTTGGGAGCCCTAACTCCCACAGCTGTGCTCTGATCATAACAACCTTTTATATGTTTGGCTCAAAAGTCTGCAGGTCTTAGTTATTTTTTTCAGGAAGAAAGGATTTCTCTCTGAGAATGACCACCTTTTCGTAGACCAAAAAGAAGTTATTGCTGGTTTGTTAATTGTGAAGGCACATCCGTCCTATTAAACATTAACATTCATTATTAAAGTTAACAATTAAAACAGAATTTTCAATCAAATGTTCAAACTTGGGACACATATGCAGGAAAAGTTTTCGTGAACTCGTGACACCCAGTGAGAAACCCTCAGAAATATGTCATAAAACAGATTACTAGTGGCAGTTCAAAACCTTTCCATCTGCAAAATATTTTTCTATAAACTCAAGCAGAATGTTCTAGAAAATAAGCAAACAATTGCATTTTTCCAACTTGATGTATGCAATCAGTTCTAGTAGCCTCAACATTTCCAACCGATATAAGCAGTTTTAATAGATTCAGGTGATGTTTGAAGACCAAGGGTTCCTCTGCTTCTCAAAGGGAATAAAGTTCCACTATTCCTAATATTTCTTAATAAGTTTGCCCTTAAAAGATATGCAGATATTTTTTATAGTACATTGATTTTACTTAATGGTAGCACACCAAATGAAACTTTGGCGGTCATCACTCCTTAACTGAAAAGACAGAAATCACACTACCTTTATAACAGTCCATTAATTCACATCTGCACAAATAAGTGACTGGAATGGAATACTGAAGTAATATTTTGTATAGCTCTATTAAACTCCCTCCTCAAAGTTTGGGTTAACCCTTTGCTGGAGCAAAGAGCACTCTTGTTTTTTCTGAGATGTTAAACATAATTAAGCTGTGTGCAGTAACTTAAAGCCTGAAATTAGGTACTGACTACGTTTCATGCACCATTTCTACACTAAAAAAGTCATAAAACAGTCTAAATATTGTCTGGAATATGGACAGAAAGCTTGAAAAGAAATATAAAAACTAAATCTATTCATAATTCCTTCTCAGCTTTCACACTGTTACACATATATTCCCATGTAAGGCTTTTACACAACACCTTCACGTTTAGTCTTTAGCAAACATATCAATACGTTTACCTTTGAATTCTATTCAAAGACAATTTCCTGTTCTTTGTAGTACACTTAGAATCTTTAAAGATTTGAGAAAACAGTAGTGTCTGTTCTTTGTGAGAGTTAGATATGAACTAACAAAACAAACATGCAATCTTTGCTCCATAAATCTTTGAATACACAGGTCCTATCCCAATAGAGTATAGATTGGGGTTTATTTATCCAATATGAATACCACTGTCTTCATCCAAGGTGTTACACATAGAGTTTCAGCATATAAAATAATCACCTCTGGAATTCCCTAGAACTATCACTTTGCACATCATTTTTAAAAAAAAACTAAAAAAAGACTACATAAAAGTTTACCTCAGTGACTTCTCATTCTTTCTACTCTCAATATCTGAGACAGAAAAACAACTCGAATTTCATTAGTAGGTCTGTTAAGCTTTTTAACCTCTGGAACCTGTGGAAGTTTTCCCCTGACATGCCAATTGAATCCATAAAGTGTACTGAGAAAAGTTTCCCTGAAAAAAAGAAGTTGAAATAACATACAAAACTGAGGAATTTGTGTGAAAGAACTCATTAATAGATGGGGCTCAGCTCTCACATGTCTTTCAGGCATCCTTGACCTCAGCTCCAGCATTTGAACTACTCCTAACTTAAACTCTTAGAGTTTGATTTCTCAGATTATAAGAACTATAATGTAATTTGTCAATGTACTGCACATGAATTGTAACAGTGAAAAATGTAGTTGTACATGGAGTGAATTATATCACATACCACACAAACCAAAACTAGACGACCAAAGATAAATCCCACTTGAATGGGAGGACTCTTGTACAGCGTGTTCACACTACCAAAGTGAAATTAATTTTGTTTAAATTGTCTTTGTGAATGAGAAGGAAAGAATTGACATTTGGAGAACAGGAGACAGAGAAAGTAAAATCAGTTCATCCTGAATTTACAATAGTTGTAGTAATTTAAGCAGAATTCAAAAGAATTTCCGCAAAACTCAGAGAACACAGAAGGAGAACAGCACAAAAAGAAATGGAATTTGTTTTCTGCTTGAGAATTATGAGGAAAAAAGAAACTGACTTCACAGGGTACAAAGAGAGTATACGTGGTTCAGAGGAGAAACTAGAGGGACAGGGAAGATCCTGGAACATACATTGGCCATTTTGGTGCAAACAAAACACCCACCCCACCAGAACCTTGTCAACAGCAATGACCATAAACAGATGCAAAAGGAAGCACAGCAACATGATAAATTATACTTTCCCAGCTATTTTCAGCTATGGGGATTTCCTGATTCTGATGTGATTTGTCTGCTAAATTACACTCAATACATCTCTCTTTCAATTACTTGTCCAGTTTCTCCTGTGACAAATGTAAAATTTCTGTATACCCAACACATTTTGGAAAGGAATTCCACAGAGCTGTTTGTGATCCCATCCTCTAACAGCTTCATTTTATGGACTTTTTTTCTTAAATGGGAAGAAATGGAGATGCAGAAGTTTAGACCTTAACATTTGTGTCTCTTCTACTTGGCTTTTTTCACCAATCTTAATCAATAGAATGCTGCCACAGAAACTGCATGAGTTGACTACAGAACTGAAAAGTTGGCACAACATTAATATTTTCTTGTAGATGGGAAAAGCACACTGTCATATTTGAACCCCAATGTGGTATAAGTAGCATATGTCCTGTACAACCCTAACAATGTGGCTATCAACCTAAGTCCTAGTACATTTACAGCAATAGCTGACAAAAAAGGCTACCTAGAAAGTGGTCAATACTTTTCACTCACACAGCCACCAGTTAGTGGTCGACAAATAGTAATGTGGAAAGGGACATCAGGTAGTCATCTTCTACATTTCCAATGGCAGTGTGAAATTAATTTATAAATTAACACCTTTTTAAAGTTAAAAAGTTGGAAGAAATTATGTGGGTCTGAAAGATAATGGGTTTTGCTTAGAGTATGTAGGAGAGGCAGAGAACAGAGAGATGATATTCACCATTAGCATCATTGTTATTATTTTTATTATTATACCATCTCACCCATAATTCAGCCTGAAAGTGTCCTTGATAAAGCAGCTGTGGCCTGAAGGATAAACAACAGTACAAGTAGTCACCATCAGGGAAAGAAGGAACTCACAAAGCCTTATGATTTGCTATCAAGGTTGTCTTGTTTTCAGATGACCTCTCTTTTTCTGAATTCCCCTTGGTAAAGGTTATTTGCAAATGCTTATTAAATGCTGCTTCTTAACATTCTCTCTATGCCTTGTCATTGTAACACAAAACAAATGAATAAACTTTCAGGCTGATTGTTTTATTTCATCTTTTTCCAAATTTCACAGTGACATCAGAAAAACTTGACACTCTCTTGAACTCTTCACCTCGGAATCTGACATGTGCTGCATTTCATTTACCCCCTTGGGATTCATACCCTCTCACTAATCTTCATCAGGCAAGAAAGCTAAATGGAAGAAGCCTTTTCATCTAAGAAACCTATCTGAAGACAAAATTTTTTGGTTTTAAATATCTTTGTTTATATACATCAATTTTTCTTTTCTGTAGCTCATTCCAGTTAACACACACTGGTCAGATGGCTAATTAAGCTTGCTCTACACAGTGCCCTATCTAATGGTTATTACAAAAAACCCAGTCCAACTACAAATACTTGGCAACAGTTGAAATTCAACCATAAAAGAAAGACGAGCAACACTGGTGCAAAACATGATATAAATGGCATACAAGAAAAATAAGTCAACAGGCAAGTATATCTGAAATATACTGTATGATGAAGTAACTGTTGGATAGAAATGGTCAAGACAGACCCTAAAAGAACAGGGGGAAAAAGCATGGGATGTTTCTGCATAAGAAATTCCAGGTGGAATCACCACAAGAATCCAACAAAGAGTATTTCTAAAAATGGCAATAAACAACGAAAATTTCAAAAACTTGTTTAATACAACACCAGCAAATATTTTTTGTGAAGTATATTCTGCTTTCTCTATATTCATCCTACTTTCATGTTGGAATTTTTGCTAAAATAAAGGATGATGAAGGGGAAGAAATAGCTCTACATCTTAGGTGTTCTATATGAGCTGTTGCATTCAATGCACATTCTTCAAAAAGATTTAAAGTAAGCTCAATGCTTATAATTACCTACATTTCCATTGTAAGATAAGATTTCTGCTGTACGAAACTTTCTCCCTGTTATGAATTGAATGCTTTGCTTGCACTACACCTTTTGCACATTTGATCAACAAATGTAAGACTTCATTAAATCTCAAAGAGCTTAAGCTAATACAGAAGGAGTTTATTTTTCTGGGCATGGTTTGCATTATAACTACCTGCAGTTCATTTTAGACCTGAAGAGTTTTATTTGCCAGGAAAAGAAAGGAATACGCTTATCTTTAATATATGATCATTAAATAAACATCTTTCATGCAAGAGATTTGTTATATTAAAGAGTATTAAAATTATATCAGCCAACTCTTTTATTTTGAAAGACTGCATGCAAGTGAGGAAATACAGTAATACCAATGTAGAGAGATATAAATAATAGGAAAAGCTTCTCAGTCTCTCTCCAAAGAAAAACTCCATTATTTTACCTGCTATCCTGGCAGTCCTCCCTGGAAGATGAAATTACTCCAATTCATAGCTGACTTTGGGTAAGATTTTTTTGCAATTCTGCCATGGGTATGCAACTCCATCTAACTTTCCATGAGACCTGAGTATCAACCTCTTTTTTTAATCCTAGATCAATCAGGGAGCCCCAAATGTCCCATTTTTCCAGTGATGCTCACATTGTTAATGAAGGGAGAAAATGTAACTGAGCTTTTCAGTCTCCTAGTAACAACCAGTTGCATGAACAAGATTTGTTAGCTAACACATCTGTGGCTCACTAAGGACTATGTAAAGTCTTCTTCTCTTGTACCTCCAGAATAAATCTTCCAGAAAAGTCTGTCAAATGGGTTATGGAAGTTCAGAACTATTAATTTAAAGCAAACTGGACACACAAATTAACTGAAATCTCCACTTACCCAGCACCATTCCCTGACATGACCATCTTTGACCAGTCTAACTCTTCCCATTCAGAAATGGAAAACAACAAACACCTGGGATAATCTGTTACATCAGTCAAGACAGGCAGGGAGGAACTTCTGTATAAAACTTTTCCTGACAAATAGCAAAAAACTAAGGCAATCACACAAAGAAGAAACCTCAGAGAGGTAGAATTATTAATAGCTCCAGAAGGAAAGCATGGAAAGCATCAGTTGAAGTCCCCTATACCAGGTCTGGCACTGCTTTTTTAATCTTCTCAGGTGTTGCTTGATCATTATTAATGGATAATTTGTCCTACATCAATATTAGATGCAATTATTATTGGAAAATTATTATCCTAGGTCCAATGCCAGAAAATATCTGACGAGTCAGGGGTCATAGCTCAGCTGGTTAGAGCATGGTGTTAATAACACCAAAGCTGTGGGTTTGATCCCTGTATGGGCCATTCAGTTAAGAGTTGGACTTGAGGATCCTTGTGTCTCTCTTCCAACTCAGAATATTCTGTGGTCTATGTTCAAAAGAATGTGTTAAGGGTCACACATTTTTTTGAGGCTCCAATAATGTATTACTTCTAGTGTAATTTTTTGGGGGGTTTTTTGGGGGGTTTTGTTGTTGTTGTTTTAAAAAATAAAAATAAGAACAAGTGAGATCATATGAGTTGTATGAAATCTGTTGTATACAATCCTCACAGTTTCGTTAAACGAGAACAAGCAAGCCTTAGTTCATATCCTGTTCCTGCATAAAATTCATTTTCATTCACAGTTTATTCCTCTGCATAGGCTTTTTTCCATGGAAGCCCTCAGTTCTACTGGTTTCAGTCAAGCAACTCTAGATTACCCAGACTGAGAAAAAGGTTTTCTAACAGTTCTATAAATCTCTGATGCTCCTTCGAAGCTGCTGCCAACAGGTGGTAAACTGCTACCATTCACTGCAAACAATTTTGCAGCATCGGCATCAGAATGCTACAGTAATGGATGGTCCAAAACAAATGGACTTGCAAAATTCCTGGGACCACATAGTAGGTTCACTCCAGCCACAAAGCAGCCATCAGATGGCAACAATTTTGTGACCACTAATATGGAACATAATGGAACATGTGTCCTGGAGCTGAAAAGCTCCATAACTCATTAACCATCCCCTGAGTCATGCCTGTCACCACTAGCTTTAAGTTTTAATTTCTTTGCTTTCACCGGTTGTCAGGGCTATTTGACTATATCTCTTTTGTGTTTAATCACCAGTACCAATGCTTTTGATGAGATTATGTTGCTAACCTGGTACTCCAGGAAGTCACAAACATAATTTGTTCCTGTATAAACAGATCTAAGTACAGCTTTTTACTTTGAGATAGAAAAAAATTACTAGCCTATGAAACATAACATTTTTAGCAAAAATGCTTTGGAGAGCTAGATTATCAAATGTAACAGTTCAGTGGTTCAATTCATACCTGATAGGCTTCAAAGAATATATATGCAAATTGATGTCCCAGCTGCAAGGGTAATTAACATGGCCTGCTGCAGGGGGCTCTTCTTCCACCCATTCTGTTTCATTATTATTTTAGTGACTTTACATTTTTCTCAACCCACTGTCTTTTGGTATGGAAATAAATCTAACTTCCTGCTTTATGTAAACTTCATTACACCACAATCAGCAGGGAGTCTAGCCTGCTGCAAGTGAGAATGTTTGAAAACCAATCCAGCCTGACATAAAGCTTAGCGCTGTACAAACACTTTTGTTGTTGATATTCTTATGTATATTTTCCTGGTTTTGCCCAATACACTTCTTGTACTGTTTTAAGGAACTACAGTAAGCTCGATTCAGCCCTTGCACTTAAACCAGTTTAACAACACTGAGACAGAGCTAGAGCAAAGGACTAGAGAAAAACAAAGAATCTTGGAACGTGCTGTTTAATCCATCTTTTGCTAGAGCATTAAAACTGTATTTGTACTCCAGCCAGCACACTTTTTTTACCCCTCCCAAAGCAGGAAGGATACAGCCATAAGGGTAGAGCACTTCATGCAGTATTGGACCTGTTAGCAATATACTGGGTCACAAACTGAAGTATGTGGTTCTGTTTCCACAGAGATATGTGCCCTCTGAATTACATATTGTTAAATGTTGTCCATATGGTTATGAAGGAACACCAAAACTATTTTCCCATTGTATAATAAGAGTGCAACTTACAGGGAAACAATCACGTTACGCATGCCTGGGAAAGCTATAGACATAAAAACATTACTGCTTTTGGAGACCTTTCATAACTAGAAACTTCTGTATGAAGCCATTTCTACAAATTATGAAGCAAAATTGTATGTTAAATCAATTTTAACCAAATGTTTATGAGTAGATATAAAGTAACAGGTACCTCTATAATTCATAAGTGGCTAAACTTTCCCTTACAGAGGGTCACTAAAGTCAATTGATTTACTACAGGGATAAATGTAATCCAGCCCACTTGATGTTTCCATGTTACACATCTTTATATCAAAGTTTGATAATATTTTTTTTCACAAAAGCCTTTACAAGCTTGAAACAACAGAGTGTATGCAAATGCGTGCATGTGTATAAGCACACATCTATGTTAAATAATGTTGGGAAAATCCTGTCAGTGGTTGTAATGTTTTGTTAAGCATTCAGGCTGTTTCCTCATCAAATCAGTGTCAGCTACACAGAAAACTTTCAGTCTGTATGTTACTAGATTTAGGCCAGTGCCCTGAAGAGGCAGGTCATGCCCTGTATTTATTCTCATCTGATGCCAGAGTACTAAACAACTAGAGGAGCTCTTCTGCTGCCTACACGCTACTGCATATCCAATACTTATCCAAGGTCAATTGTATGTATGCTAAGAGGACTCTGGGGGGAGTGGGAACAGACTCACTACTGCATGGCTGGATAAGGCCAGTCCTGACCCTGGATATCAATCCCATATCTTTCCAGAAAGTAAGTAAATGAATTATCAGATGGAAAAAAGAAAAATATGACAGAAAGAGAGAGAGAGAGAGAGAGAGCACATGTGTGCTAGCTGTTTGAATCAGTTTCACATTTATGAAGATATATTGTTTTAAGCATTAACAGATGGGATTTTTCAGTAGTGCCTTGCAGAATTAGGTACCTATTTTCCCTTGAATTTTATTGCTGGTTGAGAGTTTATCTTTCTCAGCCTCCATAGAGTAAGCCAACCTGCATTTTGGTCTGAAAAAGGAGACTTCATAAATTACGTGTTGCCAGTATGGGAATTGCACCTTTATGAGTCAATGTCTGGCAGATTAGCATCACCACAGCTTCACATTCAAGTGATTTGGACATGGCCCATAATGAATAAGGCATTCCCAGCAACAGAACACTGATTTTGCATTATTATAAACCAAGGATTGACATCAAAATACCATTTTCGCATTATTATAAACTGGGGACTGAGAGCTACTGCTGTCTGGCAAGTGTTCAGCAATCATTTGTTGGCAGCCTCAGCTGAAAGGCCAAGGACTGGGAGGGCAAGGAATCTGAACATATCTTTCTGTAAGAGTTTCTTTCCAGTCAGTATTGAGAAATACTTTAATGCCCAGGGAAGTTGCTGAGAGTTAAGCTTGCCATCGTCAGTCCTGCGTCATGAAAGAACAATGCTTGAATTTTCAGAGTGGACAAACTTCCACATCCCACAAAACTGAGGCTTTAAAATAATTACAAAGAAAGTGGCAGACCTGTAATAAGAGCCTGAAATGCTGACAGGATAAGAGAACAGTCACAAGAAGGGACTGATTTTTAACACCTCTTTCCAGTTCTGCTGTAGAGCTGAAAAGGATGAAGTGGCCAACAAAAATTCAGCTTCTGTAATTTTCCACTGCATCTGCAGAATGGTTCTTTAAATGCCACTTGTCCTTGAATGTAAAAATAATTTGTCCTTTATCGGTCCTTTTCATGGCCTGGCTTACAGCATCAAATTTACATCCTGCCTTACTGTGGATCTTCTTGTGATAATGAATTCAAGTAAGTACCTGTGCTCCAGAAATGCATTCCTTTTCACTGTATAAAATGAGGAATGCAGATGCCTTTTGTCTGTCACTTGCCATTCAACTCTGACCTAAGGACAACACCACCACGTATTAGATCTGGCTCAGAAAACCACCCCACCCCACCTTCCACTCAAGGCCTATGCCTTTTACAGGAATGCAGCGTTCAGGCATTTGAAAACTAAAGACCTCAGGTCATTCTTATGCAATAACAAACATTTATCCTTTGTTACCCCCCACATCATTTTCTCCATCCACTCTTCCTATTATTCTGTTTTATTAAACTTAGCGAGATTGCACCAAAAATACCCACCTGGATAAGAGGTGGCAGCCAAGCATTTAGATTACACAGCTGTGGATTTAGCTGAGTCCTCCGCTTGATCCTGAATAGTGCTGTGTGCTAGCTCAGGTGAAGGATGACAGCAGGGCTGCGATACATGGCTAGGGTGGGCTTCTTGTGCAAGACTGAAAGGCAGGCAATGGAGTGGGATATGGAACAGGCACAGCTTTGACTCCTATTTAGCACATAGGAGCAAGAGACAAAGGAGTAGAAGGAAAATTTAACTGTGGGGAAGGGAAACTTCACTAACCCTTCCCACCCACTCCCACTCACATGAGAGTATGTATTTTTCTGGACAGAGGCTTGAGCTGTGTGCTGAGCCTGTTTCTGATTCTTTTGGAGCATGCACTGAGACAAATTGCAACAAAAGGTAAATTCAAGAAAGAGTAGAATAACATGGGTAAAATGACATTTCCTCACAGACTAATTAATGTACATCTAAATTAGGATGCAGTTAAAATGCAAGTATAAGATTTTACTCCCCTGGCTCTTTCCACTGAATTCAACACGCTGATCATGCAGCCTGGAATAAAGATGTTTGCCTGACAAAAACTAACTTGAGGATCTGCAAGGCTCATGATAGACCCTTTAACAAACTTGAGAAATTACAGGGCTGTGGAAAACAACACTGTCCTACATTCCCACCAGCAGTACTTTAAATGAAAATGCCCCAGAATGGTTGAGGGCCACTGCAATTCTTTGCCCCTTTTCAAAAGACCTTCCAAGCACTGTGTGGGGTGCACTGACTCTTCCTATCAAATACTGAGTGTGCAAAAGCCATGGCAGTTGTCCTATGTCCTCTCTGCAGCACATAGTCTACAAGCAACACTGCTGCACAGCAGAAGACACTGAGCTTTTTCTGAGGAAGAGATGCTATTCTGAGATTATTTTTGTCTAGTCATGAAGGCAGGAGAAATAAATGTCCTCAATATCTACAAGGGGCCACCAAACTGCAGATCTGAAGAAAAACCTCTGATTATACACCCTCCAGCTGATGCTGGATCAGTGTCAGCAGAAAGATCAGCAAGCTGCACTATGCCCAGCATGTGCATAATGGAGACAAATATATTGGAGTAATTGCAACTTACCAAGAGAGAAAAATTGATGAACTCCACTCTCTTACTTTGATTCAGAGTCCCAGGACCTGGTAAAGATATCAAGACATTAGAACCACATCCCTCTTGTACATCTGAATTGACTTCTTGGAGGAATCCTGTACCAAGGCAACTGCTGCCAGGGTTCTCCCAACTTAAATGGTAAATAACCATTTCACTACAGTCCAATCATTAAGCTGCATATCCCCTTATACAGACCTTTCCAGTACAGAGAAATGGACCTCCTCAGAAAGACTGGAAGCATCATTCTGACTCCTCCCTATCCGCAGTTTGGCCTCCTCTTCAAGCACAAAGTTGATTTATCCCTTGTCAAAGCCATATTTTTAAGCACATATTTAGCTTCATCTACTGCGCTATGAAGTACATCTGGTCATGTTTAAGTGCTCCAACTGGCACTCGTATAGCCAAAATAAAGTTCAAGGGAGTTTCTTGCAATGCCCTCACAGATTTGGAAAGTATCAGATGCAGGTCATTGTGGATTAGTATTTCACTGACTCTCTTCAAATGTTTTTAATGAAAAAGTTCTCAGCAACACTCAGTACCTGGACACTTACAGGTTAGTCTTTCCGCAAGGTAGGAATGTGTCTTAAATAATACTATCAAGTTGTCAAGTGAGGGTAAAAAAAGCATATGCATTTGAAATGCACACAGTATCACTTATCAATTTTTTTTTTTGTAAAATAAAAAGGAACATCTGTCTATCTTAGAGATGTTTTGGGCATTTAATTAGTTTAATCAAACAGATGAATCCCCTGGAAAGTGATGCAGGATGATGTTTCTGAATATGTTTGGTCTAACCATGGTGCCAAGTGCCAGGTAAATCTATTACTACTCCTGTGGCTCCATATTTCCTCCAGGTACCTCAAAAATTCCTGCACTACTAGCAAGATGCTGCTGATCTTACCCACCAGGCCAGTGCCTGTAAAGGAGCCAAGCAGGGACATCACAGGCATAATGCCTGGGGACACTTCACCTAAAGTTTTGCAAGGGCAGTGTAATGGGTTGACCCTGCCCAGAAACCAGGTACCCACTAAAGCTGCTCTCTCACTCTCCCTCTGCAACTGGACAGAGGAGAGAGAAGAAAAAAAAAACACCTAAGGATTCAGTAGTAGAGATAAGAGCTGGGAGAGGTCACTTACAGTTGTTGTTTCTGCCGATGCTCAGGGAGAGGAGTCCCTCCCACAGGACACAGTCCTCTCCAGCATGAGTCCATCCCTCAGGCAGCAGTTCTTCCCAAACTGCTTTCCCATGGATCACTCCTCCATGGGGTGGAGTCCTTCACGAATGAGCTGTGCTGACGTGGGTTCCCCACAGGGCCACAAGTCCTATCCGGGAAAAACCTGCTCCAGCGTGGGCTTCCCTCTCCACAGGCTGCAGGTCTCCAGCTGGACCCTGCTCCATCCTGGGCCTCCCACAGGGTCATAGCCTCCTTCATGCATCCACCTGCTCCATCATGGGCTTCTTCATGGGCTGCAGGTGGGTCTCTGCTCCCTGATGGTCCTCCATGGGCTGCCAGGGCACAGCTGCTCCACCACGGTCTGCACCACGGGCTGCAGGGGCCTCAGCTCTAGCACCTGGAGATCCTCCTCCCCACCTTCCTGCACTGACCTTAGCGTCTACCTTGTTGTTCCCATGTTCTCACTCCGCTCTTCCCTGGCTGGAATTCTTTCTGCGCAACAACCTTCTTTTCTTAAATATGTTATCACAAAGGCATTACTATTACTCCTGATGGCCTTGGCCATGGCCAGCAGCAGGAAGCCTATCCTGGAGCCAGATGGAATTGGCTCCATGGGACAGGGGAAGTTTCTAGCAGCTTCTGACAGAAGCCACACTTGTAATCCCCCCCAACCCCGCTACCAAAACCCAGCCACAGAAACCCACTACAGGCTGATATAAAATATGAAAGGATCTTTGTATCATTAAAAATGTTTTAGACCCTGTGGTACACAGTTACATGTGCTGGGAGTGGTAAGTGAGAGAGCCTGCAGTTACCAGCAGTATGTCTGCAGGTTGAATAACCTGGCAACGCTCTCCCTCTCAACACTCCTCCTCTCCAGTTAAGGTCCTCTTCACTGTCAAGCCTACACACAGAGCACAAGGTGGTTTTATGGACGAGTACAGATTAGATCTATAAAAGGATTCTTAATCCCTGACATATAGAGCAGCCAGTGCAACACTAAAAAAAGTACGCACTTTTGGCTTTCTCAGATCGTCCATCCCCAGCTCTCGGCATGATGATAGCTATGTATCACCTGGTGGTAGACATGAGAGTTGATGTTGTAACCTCACAGCAGGTGAGTAGGTTCAGTGTTTTCTGGGCTCCCTGGCAAAACCAGTGCAGTTAAAGTTCCCAGGGTGACTACTGCAAACTGTGGCACCTGCCAAGGATCAAAGCCTTGAAGGATCTCCCCTTTTCCAAAACAACAAAATTAGGATTTTTTTGGGCCTTAATCTTCTCCCTTAAGTACAACTGGGAAATCTGAGCATTGAAACTGTAGAAATTACAAGAAACAAGAAAAATAGCTAGGTGATAAAAAGAGTTCTGAATATCCTGTAAAAAGAAAGACATTTATAGGGTTGAGTAAAGAGAAGAGCTTGGAAAACTCTAGGGAAAAGGGAAAGGGAAATGGAAGTGCAGGTGAAGGCAACAGTGTGTTAGTAATTAGATTAGAACAATAAGTTTATTAAACTATCATTTATTTGCTTTAGTTGGTATATCAGTTCCCTGGATGGGAGGTTAGGAACATGTAGGAATAGCAGCTGCGGTATCATTCTCAAGACAGTTCCTAGGAGGCTGTCCAAAACACGTTTGGCCTAGCAATATTAGGGGACACAAAAGCATCATCCTACTCACAAGATCCTGATTGTTTGCAATCATTAAACAGAGCCTGTATTTCTCAGGTAGTTCGGGGCTAATCCCAGACTCCCAACATTTTGCTTATCAGGTATTCCTTTTCAAGTTCAGATATGCACACAATTCCTTCCTTCATGCTTTTTGTCTGGAGGTGACTGCAGTTCAGTTTGTGAAGCTCACTGATTCCAGGTATAGTTTTTAATTGCCAAGTTTTCACATAAAAGATAAGATACATCAAGTCCTGAAAATATCCACACTGTAACATAGTAAATTACTGCAAAAAAAAAAGTCTCCAAACAATGTGATCATTTAAACTTTAGATGGATGCTTTTACTTATAATTTTTAATATTTGAACTTGTAAAATAAAGCCCATATTGACATCTTCTATAGCCTGACTTTTGGTTTTATCCTTATTTCTCTTTCCTACACCAGGTTTTTGACCTTGACAACACATTTGTCTGGCTCCACTCGCTCACTTAGAGAAATGTAGAGGCAGTAGTTTAAGTACATTGCTCACACCAAGACACAGTTCTTGGTGAGTTACAGCTATAGAGCCAGAGCCAGAGTCAGAAAGGCTGAGTTGGGTTAACAGCGCTACTGGCAGCACCACACTTCCCATGTTAATTACCTCTAGTCTGTTGCTGATGCTCATGATTTTTTCCACTTCAGACAAAATGACATCTGTTATTTTAGGAAGTACAAATACTGATTCTTCAGTAACCTTATTCCTTTTGACTGAGGCAGGTGAACTCAGCTGGCAGATCAATGGGTAGATCAATGGGTAGATCAATGGCAGATCAATTCCTCTCTTTTGGGAGAGGAAAGGGCTGGAGGTGATAACTTCTTGATCCAACACAACTAGATGAGGACATGAGACATGAAATTATCACTAATAACTTCGGTGACAAGATCCAAAATTCAAATAAGCAAAAATTTTCCCTTTTCCTGGAAAAAACTACTTTACCTAAGTGCTAAAACAGTAGTTATGTGCACATAGATCTTTGCATATTTATATAAATGGCTTTTTGAATGACAATATTATGAGAAATTGAAAGCAAAATCATTAATATCGACATCTATGTTTTTTATATAACTCAATTATTCAGTTTCTATTAACATTTTACAGTACCTGGCTTTTGGGATTTTCATATTACTTACATGTACATTCATAACAATTTAAAGATAACTGAATGTTCTGGTTAGTATAACTGTATTTTTCTCTTTATTAAGAGAACAATTTTTAAACACTTTTATTTCAGGACCTTATTTTTTAAAATTTTTGGGAGGGTTAAGTTAGAAGACTATTTTCCCCAAAAATTTTCTGCAAGAGGTAACTAGCTTTTTCAAAACAGTTACACTAGAGAGGCATAAAACTAGCCCTACCCTACTGTTTTTATTCTGCATATCACATGGAAGCATTAAAAGCTTCTGTCATGGCTAGGTTTTGTTACCAATCCATCCCATTTTCCAGTGGTAGGAAGCTGCGGGCTTAAAGTTGAAGATTCTCTGTTTTTCAAGAACAAACATTTCTCCTCAAAACCTTTGCAAAAATGTTATATAAAGTTTACCTTCCCATGCAGTGACAGAACGTCCTTCCAGACCCACAATGGTCTCCAACACAGTCTTCCCACAGTTAATTTATTTGTGTAAATTCTGTGCTGGAAAGATCTCGCACAAATCTCTGAAGTTCCTGTGATAGCAAATAGTGTCGGCTGTAGAACTATTAGATGCAGGGAATATTTGTAGGCATGGAGCCTAGATGCAAAATCCTGATTTAACTGGGAATTCTACATTTAGAAATAACACCTACTTACAACGAAGGCCCAGTGGCTACATGGATAAATGAGAGGAGGAGTACTTTCAGGACCTGCAGTTTAGCCAATGCCAATTCCTACTACTGTTACCCACTTAGCCAAAAGAGGGGGCTAGTTCATTCCTTTTTTTTTCCATGATTTCCAAAAACTTGTTTATACTTCCTGACCTTGGGTTATTGGAATATTTCTGACAGAAAACGAGTCGAAAACTTCTCCGGCAGCACCTTTATTACTAGCAGATTGACTCACAGTGAGGATCTTTGCTTTCCATTTTGTTCACAACACTTCCAACTGCATGACCATGCCTCGTATTAAAAGGCCTCTGCCTAACCATAGCACCCACATCTCTGTTGGACCATTTAATGGCATCAAATTAACTGCATCCAGCAAAGAAGACCTGTTGGACAGTGCAATTTCAGCAATGGAAATGTGCATTATACTGTTCTTTGCCTATAGCCCAGCGGAGAACCAAGAGAAGAAAAGTTGTTATGCAAGTTTCAGCATTAAGCATCTCTGATTTATTACTGTGATTACACTAATTGCTCATCTTCCTAGTGGGAGGTTGCAGGAAGCTGTTTTGAAGTAATCAAGCTGAGATGCGGCCTTCTATTTATAAGAGGCCTAGAAATCTTACTCTCCCAAAAAGAGCATCTAATTGAATCTCTAAAAAAGAGCAGATACAATTTCTCTTTCCTTCCTTGAAATTTCACATAAGAGTTTGCAATTCTGTTCTTCCTTGCTGTGAATGTCCACGAACTTTAAGCAATGCTGCCTGACAGTACTGCATGCAGAGCTTGTTCTCCCCTTTTCCCAGACTTTGAATGCATGGCGAAACTTCTGCAGCTCTGTAGGAACTCCAGGATCATCTAACAGAGATGTATAGTGCCATATGAAAGTACATATTACCCAGGTCCTAAATACAAAAATAATGTTTCATATATGCATGAAGGGTTTGGGCCCAAAGCAGTTCAGTATTGTGATGTACACATACAGCAGCAGTTAAAAAGAGTAGGTCCTGGTTGCCGTATAATCATTGTCCCAAGTAAGCTCTTCCCTTCAACTGATTGGAAGGGGTAATTTGGGTCAAGAACACTTTGATCTATGCTGATTACAATAAGGACCACTGAACGTTTTTTCTCTCTGGAAGACGTTTCAGAGTAAAAAAAAAGGCCAAAATCAATGTATTTACCTCAGACAAGTGAAGGCAGAACCCAGTACCAGCAGGATTTTAACCAATATTTCTAATTGATCTGTTGAGAACCTTTTTGTGACAAAGCCAGGGTAGCCTTCCTCAGAGCAACAAGATCATTCTGCTGAGATGAGGTTAAATTTCATCATAGATTACTGGCAGGAGTTTGCTGTTGTAGATGTCATTGTTCTGTTTGGGGTTTTTTCCTAGTTTATGACTACAGTTTCTTGGTAAAACTGGGCATGTATTCCTAATAAGTTGTTCCAGGAAAGCCAAAATGACTGGATAGCAAAGGTTATGTTTTGCCCAGTGCTTTCAACCGAATAAAAAGAAAGTGGAAAATCTAAGTGAACTGTTCTGACATTTCTGAAGCACTTCATTTGCAGGCACATGCAATAAACACAAAGGAAATAAAGAGCTAAATCCACACTGGTAGGGAAGCAAGCAGGAGAAGTGACTATTTTTTTCACAGTAGATTCACTACTAGGGATTTATGGAGACTGAACAAAACTCAGGTTAAAATCTCTCCTCAGCACAAGGGGATTTTAAGGCATGTATTTAATTTCCCAAGGAAACATCTTACTGACTGTTCTGTAAGGTACCCTAGCGCAGAGAAAATGCAAGACAGGCAGGATGTTTCTTCAGTCTATATTTTCCTTGAATATAAATATGAATTTATAGTAGGGGCTTTAAATAATAATTAAGATGGCTTAAGGACATGGTCCTTTAAATTCTGTCTAAGAGATTTCTTACCTAAGTACTGATACTTCTGGATGTAGCCCCAGCTCAACAAATGTTTCCCCAAAATTGTACAACAATGTCTATACCAGGACTATAAAAACACATCCCAGACTAGCATGCATGTCAAGGCACTTTCCTGGCAGATGAGATATCATTTCAAATCACCTTTGGCAAAAGGTTCTCAACTGAGGTCTCCTACACTGTGTATGAATGCCCCACAGCTGAACTTTTCAGGGAGAGGGATTGATAGCTGTGTAAGGCCTATTTTTAGATATCCACAGATACCGGATGCTGAAACACAAGAAAAGAGGGGTTTAGAGAGAAGAACTTAGCATGGGAAACTGGCAGGATTAGGGACTACCATTTGATTGTTTTATTACACAGACTCATAGGAGTCAGAGGCCAGGGAGAAAAGATTGCTATTGAAATGGGATTTGAAGACAGTCAGGAGGTCACTGAAGCAAACAGCAGGGTATCTGTTACAGAAGCAGCGATTCATGGAAGAAAGACCAGGAGAAAAAGTCCAAAATTAAAAGTCCTCATCTCCCTCTATACATCATCACGAATCAATACAAACCAAGTAATTCACAGAAAGAGGCAATTTCATGTATTTGTTTGCAAGCCTTGATGAATCTCTTGGCTGGAATGCCTGTTGTCCCTATCCTTGACACGACATACACAGCACAGGTATCATGATGTATATAAGCCATGAAAAACTCCAGCGTGTATCATTACAATGAGAAATGCAGGGGCTGGCTGCTTTTGACAGCCAGTGATGCTATTATCTAGCCTTTTGCGTTGGTAGCTGAAGAAAATTCAGTCAACATATTTTAACCTTCTGAGCAATCCCAGCACACTGTGATCTTACCAAAGCAGCTGATAACAACAGAAGTACAAGCTCTGCGTCAGACAAACAGCAGCTGGGGGAAGGGAGCTCTGCTCTCATACCTCCCCCACGCCAGCCCAGCTTGTAGATCAAGCTTGTCATCCCTTTCAAGGCAAAAGGCATGACAAGATCTTTCTTCCTCAACAGAAAAGGAAGGGAGCTTACCACTGCACTGGATTATAGAGTGGTGAAAATACACGAAAGCACTGGATGGCTCTGAGAGCACAGGGAGGACAGCCCAAACCTACCTGATGCTGTGACTCCAGCAAAGACCTTGCATTATAAACTGAATTAGGCTCTGGTCCAAGACAAATCGTTAACTCTACTGACTTAATTTCAGCTCCTCTCTGCAGCCTTTTATTAGGAGTTGTAAAGGTTCCTTCTGAGCTCTTTCAAAGTGAGGAAACCCAAGTGGTCTCCAATTTCAATTGTGCACTGTGATGAAAGTAGGCTGTCTGGGAGGAAAAGGGGGGTAAACTAGCCAGCCCTTTGAGTTCAGTCTGGGACTCACATATGTAGGAGTGCAGGAATTCCTCAGCTTTGCATTTGGAAATGGGCCCGGGTCAGAAAGTAAAAATAGAAAAGTGTGTATGCGATTCTAAGAAGGTCAGCTGCAAGGAAGGGGGAAGAAAGTTTCCTGTAGACCTTGATTCAAACTTGATTCAAAGTTTCAAGGACAAAGAAGAAGCAGCTCCGGGGCTCCTTTTCATTTTGGAAGTCACAATTCATTATTCTGCACAGTGGAAAACTATTTCCAATCAAATGAAACCATTTTTTTAATCTTGTTTTACAATTTCCTAAAAAAAAAAAAACCACAGCTAAAATATCCGTATATAGTTTCCATGGTTATTTTATGTCAGTACCACATTTTAAGCATTATTCTTTCAACACTAAGAAAAGAGGAAAATATCTGGTAAATGGAGAGAAATAACAATAGGGAACACTGTTTCTTTAAGCTCTAACCTTAGCAGAGAGCAGCTGTATCATTTCCCTCAGGGAATACAGTTCTGCTTCCTTGCTCAAATATCCCTAGAAGGGGTGAAACAGGTTTGCATGACTATGTATCTCAAAGACACCCGAGCTTAGAGCAGGATGCTCGAATTATCTGTATATGTATAGCTCATGAAAATTCCCTGTAGAGACCAGAGCACAAGCTACATGCACCTTCAGAAGGTAAGTAGAGAGGAAATCAAGGAGTACCTAACATGGGATTAAAATATCCACCTCTTGATCCTATCTGTTCAGTGACGGATCGTGCAGGACTCAGCCAGCAACACCTAGCTGTACGCATAACTGTGCCAAGTGTGTGACCCCTGGATAGAGTAACTTTGTTGCCTACCACGCAGCCTTGAGGTAGTTCTGCAGTGAGGCCGCTGGAGCCTCCCCATGTCAGTCGCCATGTGCCGAGCTGGTTTGTCCCTTTGGCTTCTGGGGCCCCTCATTACCCCACAGCCCCCAGGCTGGCACTGCAGGTCCCACAGCATGGGACAAGCATGGGGACAGGGCAACTGCAGGTGAAACACATGAGGTTGCAGGTACACAGCAGATCACTCTGACAAGCTCCTTACCATCAGTGGCAAGAACTATAGCATCCCTAGACAGCCAAGGAAATGCTGGGCCTTACCTAGGACTTGCTAGACTCAATATAATGAGGTCATCTTCTTGGACCCTTTCTTTCTAAATGTTTTTTTTTCTACATCAACTCACAAAAGAGGAGGAGACATAACTGCTGGCCCCCAGAAGAAGGACACCTGTGTGGGAAAACACACGCTTTCAAAAACTTTTAAAAAAGTTAACTGCACTATCAATCTCACTGTTGTCCATTTTCATCCAAGATTCCATTCTGTTCCTATTTCATCACAAACTTTTTATTTTTTTTTTTGTGGGGAAGTAACAGTAATAAAGTGATTTTGCATGAAACAAGAGCACACGAAATTTCAAATAGATCAAGCATGAAACAGCCTGAATGTAGGAGCAGCTTCTCAGCAGTTCTATTTGCAGAATCAAAGCAGACTATAGCTTAAATGAACAAATAAAGTGACCAGTAATTTTATTGAATGATATTTTTCAGTTTCAAATGTGTCCCACAATTCAAACAGCCCAGTGATTGATGTGTTACCTTGAATTTCTGTATTGTGTCTGTAATTAATGTGTTTTGGAATCACCCCCTGAGAGGAAATCAATGGTGGAAATAAGAGACCTCTGGTGATTTGGATTTCTGACTCTTCTAAATCAGTTTTCAAATGGTCAGAATTTCTATTAATAACAAAAGTAATCCCAAAATATGAAGAATAGTGACAGTTTTCACAGTATAGATCCTCACAGCATCCCTGAATGTTTTTACAAGGTACTTCATGACATTCAGACTCCTCAGAGTGTAGAGAGATACAAGGAAGGAATCAGGTATATATTTTCCAAAACAGCAGTTTCCAACCTGTGATCACTCAAAGCCACAGACTAAATGACCTACAAAGAGAATCTATGAAGAACAAGCTAGTTGTGTATATTCTTGATTTGGGAAAGAGTCCAAATCAAAACTCATTAAAGTCAACTTTTAAAATAGGTGAAGGCAAGATCTGCAAAGTTTATCTTTCAGCATTGAATCAGCAGAAGGTTGAGTCCATGCAGTCCTTTCTCCTCACTTTCAGAATGGTCCACATAGCCAAGTCCTTTCATTTGAGGGTATGGCTGGATAGTAAATCTCTTTGACATTGGACCCTTGAAAGTTTTACCATTTCAAGTATTGCTGAGGGTTGTGCCTGCTAAAGTATTGCAGGTGCTGGAGGCAACCCTGAATATCCCCATCACCATATCTATGTCCCAGGGTAGCAGCAAGTTTTGTCCTTGGCTGTCACATCGCTTATCAAATCCGAAGAGAAGCCCAAAACTAGATCTCCTCAAATCTAGAGGAGAAATTTCTCTCTATGTAGCCAAAGTTTTCTAATCACACTGTAATTATTTTATTAATTTAAGAGTCTCAAGCTGGCACTTTTCATTTCCTTCATCTATGCTGCAACCAAAGAGATGGGGTTTAGGCGGCTGAGTCACAGTTACTGAGCTCCACTTTGGCTTTGCTGCTTTCAAACTTCTTTTACTGTTTGTTATGAAATTGATACTGCTCTGCTGTGAGGTTAAACGGGGCAAGGCAGCCTAAGCTTTGCTGATGAGTTACTTCAGTACTTTGGGGGTAAAGAAAAACACATTACTTCAACTGCAAAAAATGAGTATACGTGCTGTAAGGAGAAATTACTCAAATATGGGCAGGTGACAGTCAAAGTCACAAGTAATATTGTGAAAGAGCTGCTAAAGTGGAATAATATTTAAACATTGCAAATGGATTTTTGCTGCTGAGCAAATTTGACTCCTCTCAGGAGTAAACCTCAGAAATGTGTTCCTTTGCAGGCAACACAGTGGGCAAACAAACACTTTGGTGTCAAATAAAATGAAATTTAAAACAATATATCAGGGCTCACATGGGAAAGTGAGAGGTTAATATTCTGCATTATCACTTCTCAGGCCTGTTTTGAGAAAGGGTGACTGGGAAAAATATTTACTACTATTTGTAGTATATTTTACTACTATTTATTATAACCTCAGTGTCCCAGAAAATGGAAAGTGGGCATACCAAACATAAAGAAGCTGCTAGGAGAAGAGATTACAGTCACACTCATGTCAGCCTCTAACTGCTAGTCATCAGCACTAAGTTCCAAAATCATATTACTTTACTGTTTCCAGTACCAAGCCTGCATTAATGGCAGTCTAACTGTGACAGAAGGCGTAGGTGTTCTCTCTACAGTGATGTGACAGCTCTCAATAGCAATGCGTTCAAGTGTGGATCAAAAACAAGCAACAGTTCAAGCCAGTGGTTCAGCCAATCCTGTGTTCTGTTCTAGGTGGAATGTGGTATTTAGACACACAGGAAAACAGAGGCAGCACGTAAAATATACTAAAAACAGCAAGCATATGGCTGTTTGTTATTTATTGAGTTCCAATGGTATGTTCAGCAACTTGCATGGGAATCTTCCAATGCAATTACTTAGGTCATTCCAAGTTACAGCGTCTCATTTTTCCACCCCAATATTTACAGATTTAGATTCCTTATGCAGGCTCCAGCTCATACAGACTGTGTGGAAATTTTACGAGCAGGATGTATGGGATTGTTCATCTTTAGTATCTGTAGCCAAATGTCCACGACCAGCCCCATGGATATACAGATTGCCCAGTTCTTTTGAGTTTGCAAGGCCAAAATGTTCTGCTTTGTAATAGTTCAGAGACTCCCCTGCTTCCACTGGTCTAATTCCCAAGATCACTAGGAGGTTAAAGGGAAGAACAAATAGGTCAAGTGCATCCCTGATGTAAGCAGATGAAACCTTATAACCTCATTTTTCCTCTGCCCCCATTTTACGAATTGTCAGCTGAGCAGCAGCTGTTTACACCAATTATGAATTTGGCCTAAGATATAGAAATAAAGCAGCAGATTATATTCCATGGAGAGTACATTAAAAATAAACAATGCATTTGTATGTGTGTGTCAGAAATGAGTCTTGAGTCCTTAATTATAGGAAACAGGAAATACTTCGGTTGCACTCCTTCCCAAGATCAAAATTCGTTAATAATTACACGATTTCTTAAAGGTTCCTTCTCCCTTTGGCTTTACTGACACTGAGGAGGGGGAGGGAAGAGTGGAGGAGGGGGGGAGGAAACCAGGGATCACCATAACAATATGTAGGTGGAAAAAAGAGACACTACATGTTCTAAGATAAGAGCAAGGAAAGCCTTGCATGATAAAATCAGGCTATCCTTCCCTTTTGCAGCACAGTAGGTCATTCAGGAGCATTCAGGAGAATTCTTTTGCTTCATTATGTTTTTTTCACAGCCATATTTAGGAAGCTGCAGAGAACTATCAGAAGACATTCAGGAGCTGGGGTGGGGGGCAGTCTTAGCAAAGATTTCAACAATCTTTAAACTGCTTGGCAATTTTCTGCACAGAGATCCAGCTGAAGGTGAAGATGAGGATACAGAAGTTTTTCTTGAATAAGAATAATCTGGCATACTTATCTACTTTAAGGCATTGTCTCCTCTGTGTTTGCATTTCCTTCTTTTTAAACCAAACAAATTTAAAATTAACAACTCTTTAGGTAATCTGAGCCAGACTCCCAAAAACGTTGCATGAGACAACTCCATGGCAGCGTTTAGTCTGTTGCAGGCAGTCTGCATAGGCTCAAACCCCATTAAGACTTTTCTTAACACCACCTTTATTAACATTTTTAGACCAGTATAGTGGCACACTTTGTACAATACCATAGGTAAAGAGTGTGAATCCAGGCTGTAGCTTCACTGTAGAAAGAAAATTTACATCTTGTCAATATTGGGAAAAAAAGGCTGCAAATGAAGATGTAAAATGAGGTTCATGTTTAAAACATCTAAACTGATATTGCTTTAGGAAAAAAGCAACACATTAAGAACAATGTGTGAATATCCACTGACAGCCCTGAGTGCAGAATATTGTTTCAATAGTGTGGTTTGCTCATATACATAAAATAAGTAGGATTCAGTTGGTTAATAATTTATCTGGTGACTTCTTAATCTTGAACCAAAAATATCCTTGAATGTTTCCAGAGAAGCTGATATCAGGCATCCACAGCAACTGTAAAATCAGCCCTTTTTTCTGCTTTTTACTGTCTGACAGTTCATCATAGTCTTGGCTCTGTGAAAGACATACATACGTGATTAATTTAATGCACAGCAAGTGGTGCCATTAACATCATGTGCCTACTCCTTTCCAAACTCAAGGGCTTAGATTTGCCCAGTCCCTTCTCAACACAGACCCTCTTGGAGGGGCTTTGAGTAAATCTTCTTTCAAAGAATGAAAGAGAGGGTAAAAAATATTTTTCTCCAGAAAGGAAATATCTTAGCAAGCAGTAAAAGCCAGTACTGTCCATAGGGGCTTGCAGGATTCTTTCTCATGTCTGGCAGCATTAGTGCACTATCCAGACACAGTGGCCACCACTGGCTCTCCAATTGTTAGCCCTGAACATGCAGCAGCATGATCAAGAGCGTTGGAATCGACTGAATAAAAGTTCCCCAAACAATGTGAATAGATATACAGTTGGTTTTGCCACACTGGCAAGAGAAACCTCTGTGTTTGTACCTTTTGGTTTCTCTCAAAGAGTCCTGGCCTTGTTTTCCTGAAATCCCTCAGAGAAAGGCCCCAGGGCTGAAAAAATGAGCATTCAGCTGCTGCTGGTCTTAGAGCAGATGCCATTAACCCTTTAGCTGCTAATTCCCCTCTGCTGAAAGAATGGATGTCTGCACTTGGACTCCTCAGCATTTATCTGCTGTCCTGCTATCTTTGAAAGTTCAGGGTTCAACAGCATCTGAGCACTTAAGCAAGCACTTACTGCAGTGTGGTGGCCAAATAGATAAAAGCAATTACCTCAGAGGGCTCCTTGAGTGCTTTCAAGCCCTGCTGCTGACTCCACTAGCTGCCCCCAAGCAGTTCCCTCCAACCTTGCTGCATGATGTGTATTAACACTGAATCTGTGAGGCTTACTTAACCAGCTAGTGTAAAAGGCTCTGTATCTCCTGGATAGGAGTAAGCAATGTGAAAAAAAACACCCCATGCTATACTGGGTTTTAAACTATAAACCAAATCAGCAGATTTTAGAGGGCAGCTATGCTGAGCACACGCATTCATCAGCAGTAAGCGTTGATACTTCATCTCTCCAGTCAGACAACCACAGCAAAAATTTCTTATATCAACCTTGCGAAGAGTGGGTTCCCTTGCTGCAACAAAACAAAGCAGAACACATTCATGCAGCCTGGTATAGCTCCCCTTAATCCATGTGCTTACAAATATAGTGGGCATAGGTATTTGGAATTTAAATAGATTTGTAACACAGTGCTGTAAAAAATAATATCACTCTAGGTGTTAAGTGGTAATTTCAGAATGTCAAGGAGAGGCTCTTAATGAGTTTACTGTTGTCTACCATGGAAAAGATGATAGGAATGGGATGCCAGATCATTAAATACTTGAAATTATTATTCCTTTAATATTGCAGTGACCATAAAGGCCAACCTAGTTTCTACTACAAAGGTTCTTACAACTGAGTCTTCATTTTTCCTACACTTTATTTGTTGCTTTTGTTTTTCTAAGTTTGAGAACATCCAGCTATATTTCTGCTCTCTCAGACTCCATAAAAAGCATTCAAGGTTATATTTAGTGAGAAGACAGTGAATAGCCACCCAGCACATTGTATTACCTTTTGCTGCAAACCACCACAAGAGTAATTACCATGCAAGAAATCCAGCTCGGTCTTGCTGAATGGTTATCAGAGTCATCTAGCATAATTCTCACAGAGTAAAAAAATGGTTTATAGTAAAAGGAATAGGTTGCCAGTGTACTCTGAAATACTCCCTTTCCTGCCCCCCCACCTCATCCCCCCATTACTCCGGAATAACTCCAAAGTATTAAACATGGGCACTGGACAAGCTGTAGAAAGCAGAAGGAAGCCTGAATTTCTGGTTAATGAGTCGTCATATGCTTCCTTAGTAATTCTTCTATACAAGAACTTCCTTAAAATGTGATTATTAATAACATGCTATTCGAGTGCCTCAGATGAGTACTCATCACACTTGCTTGTGATTACCGCTGGAACGGGAGGATTTGAGTGTTAGTACCCTGCTTAGCCACTAACAGGTAACACTTAAGATTCAACCTCTGGCAAGCTGTCTTACAGCCTGACCTGCTTTGAACCAAGACAGCTAATGCAAGCACAGTTTCACTCACACACAGACAACAGTGACTCCTGGAAAACTCTTTCTGAAGTCTAGCACTGGTATGAAATTTTTGGAGACCAACCCTTAGTTTTCTTTAAACCTTTTTTTGCTGCTCAGGAGGTTAAAAAAAATCAAAAAAAAAAAACCAAACAAACACGGTTTTGACAGAAATTACACTCACTCCAAGTGGCATAGTGGTTTGGGACATAGAACAAGCCTGCATGGAGGGTGCTGTGATCCTGAGGTCCAAAAACCAGTGTTCACATCCTAAGAAATTGCATCTTTATACTATGATGTCCTCTGCATTATTGCTGCAGCTCTTCATAGTGTTTTAGACTGACATAAAATTCTTTTCCTCTTAGATATTTTATTTCAATATCAGGAACACAAGACATTTACACTAGCTTAGGTGGGTGAGACACAAACAGTTAAGGGGAAAGCATCAGAAAAATAAGAATGTGTTAAATTGCTTTGGAACACAGTTGATCCTCTTGGAGACAAAACAATGGCTTGGTTCCACCTATTATGCAATATATTGATTATTTCATTATTTGTTAAAATAAATAGTGCAACATTCTTCTATATTATTTGATTTTTTTTTCCCCTGCATTGTTGCCTAATGCAAGTCTCACAAATTGTGAAACCAAAACAAGCATAAAAATAGCATAAAAATCTCCAGGCAGATACATCATCACACATACAGTTTTAATCTGCTAGCATCTTCTGTGGTCACATCAGGTGTTGGCTAAGACTTCAGTTTCTGCTTTTTCCAACAATGACAAAACTGCTAGCTCCTGCATGAAATATAGGTCATTTGGACAGAGAGATAACAAGTATAGAGCTACACACTTACCTACATATATATGCAGAAAGGGAAAGAAAGGAAGAGAATCCTAGTACATATATTCTTATCTAGAAAATAAATTATGTTTGCATTTGTATGTAGCATTCTTTATTCCCATGAAGCAATTATTAGAAGTTTCCTTCTCATATTTAGTCATGTTTGGAATTGTTTTCAGGATGTTTAGACTCTTTTCTTCAAGTTGTCACCAGCTCATTACCACAGAATTACATTTTACAAACAAGAGCTGGCTAGAGCCAACTTGGCTTGGTTACTGCTGCCTGAGGGAATTTGAAAAAATTATAATTTCCTTGCCTTTGGAAATAGACAGGCATGGACCGAACTGCAGGCAATCTCACCTCTTTACTGCCTTTCTGAGCTGAAGCAGGCAGCTTTTATATTCTTGGAGGAGCTCTACTGTTATTTGAAAAGAGAACACGTGTACAGAATATTTTTGTCCCCAAAACATAGCACATCTAAGCAGACATTAATTTTCATCTTAATGACTCTCCAAATGTAGTTCTGCACAATAAGGAACCCACTGCACGCCCTAGAAAGAGCTGTTGACGCTTCTTTCACTGCAGTGGTGAATCATGCCATCGAAACCAGTACTCAGAGAGGGACTCTACAGAAGGTTTAAAGCAGCCCAATTCCTTGTCTTTTCCAAAAGAGGCAGAGTTGATGAGGACACTGACTGCACTCACAGCATTTTCCCATAAGGGTCCCTGGGACTTAAAACTTGCTATATTTATGATTAGCCCATCTGCACCTCACTTGATAATTCACACACCGCTACCCCTTAGACACACACACACACACAGACATACCTTCTTGCACTGTGATGATTTCATAATTATAAATTGACTTTTTTGTCTAACAAGAATTGTCTTGCTATTGTCTTCTGAAAGTGTGCCTCCTCAGCTTCAGCTTCATAAACCACCCTCAAAACTTCAGCCTCCACTTCCCTGTAATTCTCCTTTTGCAGAAAAGGAAGTGCTAACTTTACAGAAAATTAGAGGCAAACTTTAAGGGTTGGCCTGCCCACATGATTGCTCAAAGGTCAAAATGATGTGTTTTTTTTTATAATTACAGTTACATAGTAACTGCTAGTTAGTGATGAATTAAGTTAGCACATCTTAAGTTGACTTGGCATGAGAACAGGATATTAATCGATATATAGCCATCATTTACCTTCAGTTAAAGCATAAATTGCAATTGTGGATAGATCAAGCTTATATGCTTACTCCAAAAGCAATCTACAGGACAGATTCTCAGGCAGTGAGAGCTTCCAAAGTTTAATTAAATTCAGAGCTACATCAATTAACACTAGATGAGATATGGGATCAAAGGATGATCTGTGGAGTAAATTGAAAGAAATTTGCCTTAATATCTGCAAGAATATCCACATTTTTTGTCCTTATGGAATAGCAAATTTGTCCTGAATGCACAGGACCACTTTACAGTGCTTCTTCCAGATGGAACTGTATGAGGAGTCTGCAGAATAATTGCCTCCCGATAATGCTCCAAGTGTAATCAGCTACCTGTATTTGTTAGGAACATCAAGTTAATTCCAAGGTTCGTGGTTCCCATTGCTACAATCTCTTGCAACAGAAAGGCAAATTATCTGAAAGGTAAGACTTCACCCAAATTCAATGAGCAAAACCAATGTAGCCAGCAACTTCAGGTGTTCAGGTCTTAACATGGGAACTACATTGCCTGACTGCTAGCCCAAGCTTGTGGAAACAGGAAAAAACAACCCTGCTCTTGAATAATCTTCAAAATACAATGCAGAATTCCATGTCTGATGAAACTTTCTTGAAAAAGAGAGCAACAGTTAAGAATAAAAGAGAATAAATGTCTTAAAAGCTTTCTGTTGAAGTATGTTTGTTATTTCCTGGCTCATAGTCATTCTTTTGGGGATGATTTCAGACAGCGTAGTGCCTGTGAAAGCAAGAAATCCCACTTTCCAATTTTTGCTGTCATTTTCTTATAAGATTCTGAAAATGAGACTAACATTTTACAAAAATGCTTGCAACATTTTTGTCACTGTCTCAAAATGGATAAAAATGTGTCAGAAAATTTGACAAACATCAAGAAGGTGCCTCTATGCTGTCAAGAGCATCCCCCTTCTTGATGAGCCAAGACATGTAATACTCCCAATTTCACACTTCTGCCAAAAGCACTGTAACTAAGTGTCCTAAACCTTGAGCTGGGAGATTTTCCCTCTGTTTGTATTAGGTAGAGCACAGCCTTTTGCCACATTAGCAGAAAGGCTACTTATCTTGAAAACAAGCTGGCCTCCTGAATACTACATCATCTGAAGTACTTTTAGATGTTCAGCAGCCAAAGCGTCCAATTGTGGCTCATTCCCTCGCAGAACAAATGTTGCTGTCTGAGACTGCTCCAAACATTTGTTTGGCACACAAGAATCCCCTCTCCTTTTGAAGCAGTACTAAAAGCACTGTCAGCTCATTAATGGATTTTTTTTAACTTTTCTTTTGGCAGAAATGAAACTATCACTGAAGGAAATATCTTGTAAACATTGAAACAACCACAACAGCATTCCATGCGTACATGCTGGAAAACAAACACAAAATAAAAGCAGCCTTTTGCAATGAAATGTGTCTTTCCTGAATCAGCAAAGACTCCCATGACCTTGCAGACATTCTTTGGAATAGCCACTGAGAGCTGCATGAATCAAATAACAAAATAAAAGTACTCTAGTGCAAAGGACAAACTGTACAGGGTTAGAGGAGAACCATTGCTCTGAAAACACCAAGCACTGAAATCATACCCATAGACTGACTTGTGTACAAATGTCACCATACCTACGTCAAAGGCCAGATTTCCCAGAGGACTCAGCTTCCCTTAGAGAAATTCAGTAAAGATCAGTTTTAAAGACCTCAGCAAGCCAGATTTTCAGTACAACTTATTCCAGACAGCTCGCATCGATATTTAGATGAGACAACCTGGGTACTGCAAAAAGCTTATACGTAAGAAAGGCCTGATAGATAGCATGATGAGCATTCTACATAAAAATGTAGGAATATGGTTGTTAACATACTTTTTTTTTTTTTTTTTAAATTTGAGAAACTAAAGACATTTTAGTTCAGCTTGATATACACTCTAGGTATGAAAGGAAATAGGTTTTAGCTGAACTCTGTAGCCTCTACATAGGCAATCTCTGTAAAAAAATCTATATTTTTCCTCCTATTCCTGGTTATCTCTGAATGATTTTTTTTTCTCCTAGGCATTTTTTATGAAAGATGTGTAAGGAAAATCCAAGTGTTCTTCTAGAATGTACCTGATTTTGATGAAATATTAAAAAATTACCAAACAAACAACAAGGAAAAAAAAACCCAACTACAAAAAACCCCCAAGAAAACCAGCAAAAGGCCTTTCTCAAACACATTCCACTTTAAAGTGCCTGTTCTTCATAGGACAAGACAGAGGCAGTGGAAAGTTGAAGTCATTCTGCCTTTAAAAGTTCAGTATGGCTTGCTACATTGTATCCGTGTCTTCTGAATGTAGTTAAAACCCAAATTACCCTATTCAGAAAATATTTATATATATATGTACTAGAACAGGGGAATGTGATAAGTTTATCAAAGTTCATCTCTGTGCTTTGAAAAATAATTTGTTGAGATTGACACCTTTCTAATTCCAGAAAACTCCAAATCATTTGTTAGATCCATGCAAAATCAGACACTTCCAGGTTTGTAAGAAAAGCTAGATAAAAATTGTTTTAATGAGAAGTTAGGTCCTGTATAAAAGTGACAACAATATATTGGTGAGATTAGATAGGTAGGTAGACAGACAAGTAGATAGATGCACAGACACAGAGAGGTGCTGGGTCTTGGAATGAAATTCCCTGAAATGCCCTAGCCTCAGGTGCTCTCAGTCTCATAACAGATTTGTGATATGGACTTTGTCATCAGTCAAGAGGAAAACTTAATCTAGAACTGCCATAAAATGCATGGGGCAGTTTCTCCTAAGGTGCAAGGTTTATGTAAATAACCATCTGTCTCACTCATGCTTATAACAGTTTGGGCAAAATAACTGTGGTCCTCTTCCTCTCTCATAGCTGTCAAAATGCACTGAGCAGTCAATGATTCAGACACTCTGAGCAATTACCTAGAGCAGACCAAATTTTATGCATCTTACCAAAAATGACAGGAAAGCTGGAGCTGGTTCTGATATCCTTGCAAGAGAATCTGCAACAACAAATGAGCTTGCAATGCGTTTACAAGAACTTAAATCACTGAAAGGCTTGGGTATGAAAAGGGAAAAACAATTGGATCATCATGGCATCAGTATTTTTAGTACTTTGCCTTAAAATATGATCTATAATATAGAGGATTGCATAAAACATCTAGGAAAAAAAAAGACTAGATGATCAATTCTGATTTCACATGCCTAAGTTTTGGAGCTTAGCCTCTTTTTTTGGACCATACTTCACTGTGACTTGAATATCGTGTAAGGATATTCATTAACTGCTGTCATAAAAAGTCCACAAAGAGACAAAAGGGAATATCTCCCCTCCTTTGTATATTTACTCTACCTTTTTAGCCATTCAGTAGCCTGAATCTTGTATAGGTGTTTGACGGCACTGTTAAAGTTTTCCATTTTACAATGGGAATCAGGCAGGCAATATGCACCCCAATATATGCATAAAATATTCTTTCGGAAAAGTATGACATCCTTGATGTAAGACAATTATTAGTGAGTTTGGCTTTAAATTAGTGTGTTTCAGTTGCAGAACAGCAGTACATTTTAGAATATCCTAAAGGACTTGTGTAACTAGTCCCCTTTTTACAGCAGAACAGGGAATCCATCGGTCACAGCCTACATTATTTCCCAGGCCTTAACATGACAGGGAAGATGTTGTGTTTAACGATGCCTTTCAACTAAGAGAAGGGATAAAACTCCATGACATTACAGAAGACTTACAAGGTTGAGTCTCACAACAGATCTCAGCATAGGTTTGGAGAACTGATGAACTGTCTTTTCATCATACTTTCCCAAGAGCTCTGATGTCCCACAGTGTGATACCTGTCTCAGTTTTCTTGCCAGTCCCAGCAGGTTTCCTTCTCCTCATTCTGAAAGAAGCAGTTCAGGTTGCATATTTGTTCAGGTTTTCTGCATTTTACTGTATTGCTGTGTCTCTCTCATTTAATGCACCTAAGAATTAATATCATATCTACTTCTGCATTCATCTGAGTACTTTTCTGTTGTACTGGAAAAGGATTCATTTCCACAGAAACTAGTCCTGCTCTGGAAGGGAATTTTCCAGAATTTTACTGGGGAAGGAAACCTAGAATATGTTTTTCTGTAATCTAAAAAGTGGCTTTCAAAGAACTGACACTAGCTAATCTAGTATACACTACAATCACTGAATTCATCACTCCTTCCTCCACAATGACTTTCTAAAACATCATTATCGGTACAGGTTATGTCCAGTTACAGAGCCTAAGTATTTCCATTTGAAATACTATAAGAAATAATCATCTCATGACATTGAAAAATATGTTTTCTCTGAAGAAAGGAAGTCTGAAATTTCACAAAGTCAGTAGAGAACTAAAAGTTCCTCTCAATATCACTTACATTTTCATTCTACCCTAGGAGAGTTAGCTTTAGCAAACATGGGTACCTGAGTTTTCTTAAAGGGGCAGTTTGAGCCATTGGACAATGAGCAATACAAGAAAAAAATATCTTATTTGACTTTGCACACCCCAAATTGTAATGAAACAGGGAAAGGAACAGACATATCCAGCTTTGTTTTCAGAGATTTTAGTTAATTCATGCTTTTCTTGGATGGCTTATATAAATAAATACACAGTGACTGTCACAAAAGACAGTTGTATGGTCACATACCACCAACTTTGGAGGCTGGTGAAGGTCTCGCTTATTTTTTGGACATCATCACAGATCAGGCAAAGGCAGCAAGGAAATATGCATGTTAATCTGTTCCTTCCTTTTTCCAGGGCAAATAGAATGAATCATCTCCGTCCCTTTCTTCACCAACCTTTCTTCTGTCACTGTCTTGAAAGGACAGTGGAAGAACTGCAGCAGAGGAGACATTGTAGTCAGCTGCATCCTCAGACGGGTAACTCAGGAGAACTGCTGACATTCCCCAGATTGACAGCTGCCTACACCGGGCATTACGTCACTGCATCACACTCTCATTAACCAGGTGCTTCCAGGAGCAAGAAGCTAGGAGAAATCATGTTTCTAGGTATAAATCATGTTTACAAACCACATGTGCGATGTCTTTCAGTCCATTTGCGGTCTTTCAGCAGCTCTATTTAGTATTCTGTACATCTGCTTAGGGGGTTGATTTTTTTTTCCCCCATAGCATTTCCTATCATATCAGCTACAGAATTGCCTACATGGAGGTATCCATAAATTATACTGCAGCCTAGGAGTTTCTAGTGTGTGAACAAAAGGCACAAATGCAAATGCAAGATGTTTAATTCACTGTTTATGTGTGATGTTACCCAGGTGCCAGTGACATCCTTCTGACCAGCGCAGAGGCACAAGGGACCAACCCAACATACATTTTTAATGTGATCAGCTGTGACAGCACATACACAGAGTAGACCTTTCGGCCTTGAAGCCATCCTTTTGGAACACTTCTAGGGGCCCAGAAGAAATGGTTTAATTAATCTTCTTTTTTTTTCAGGATCGCAGATTTTTTTTTTTCAATATAAATTATGTACACTGAAAACCTGCCAATTATAGCAAATTAAGGGACTTGGCAAGTGCATCCCTTGGAGACAGATGGTAAATAACATTCAGATTCTGAGTTGAAATAGGGCTGGCGATTAACTGGTACAGGATAGAAAAGCAGTCCAAATAAATTGAATAAAAGGGTTTGATATGAATGCAAGTACTGTAGGTTGCTTTTTTTTTGTGTGTGTGATAATGATGGCACCAAAAATATTGACGATTCATAATTAATATGCTGCACCCTCTGAGTGACAGCAGGATTTTAGATCTTTAGCACTATTTTAAAAAACAGTGCCAGTTGTTTATTTTGCTTTCACAAAACTGCAAACAACTGTCATTTCATCCTCTCTGGATGATCTGCCAGTTAAAAAGACAAGAGTGCAGCCTCACAACAAAAAGAAAGTTCTCCTACAAGTAGGAGACCACAGGCAAAAATTCAGAGGAAACAGGGCCTCCTGAGAGGCAGGCTGCTATAGCAAGAGTGGAGTACCTGAGGAGAGTACATTTGTTTCCAGCTTGAGCTGCAAATGAAATAGGAGTGATGACCTCAGCCTCATCCCCTCCTGACCATGTCTCCATTTCAAAAATTCACTGCACCTACTGTTCAAAATAAACCTGTCATCCCTGACACAGCAGAGGTGGTGTTGATCAGAAATACACTGGCAGAGTTGCAAGATGGTAGGAAGAAATCACAGCACCTGTGCGCGCTCTGTCTGGGAACAATGATTATTGCTAACCTGTCAGTCTCAGCAGCACTAAAATACACCAAATCTAATTTGGTTTAAAAATGCAAAAGCACAAAGAGATCTTTTTAAGAATCCAGCCAGAGATAAAAAAGATGACAAAGTCAAGAGTGTGTTAGTCATTTAATATGTACTCTTCTTAGAATACTAAATTCAGGAAATGACTCAATCACACACACAATTACAGCTATTTTCAGATCATAAATGATGCAGTACGCCAATACTGATGCAAAAACATACCACAATTAGTTTCTGCAAATGCTCTTCCAACAAGATATCATTTCCAAGGGAGCCTTCAACGTAATTATGGCAACACAGTATGCCTCAGGGCACACCTCTCTATATGATTTCATAATTCTTGTAGGGTGACCTGACAATGATGTCACCAGAGTGCTGCTTCACCTCGTATGCTCCCAAGAACATGATAAGAAGGTTAATTGCTTTGATATACCTGTATATGGTCCATTTTTCTTAAGAGGTTAGATGAACACAGAGCAATCCAGTCACCAGTCTTTTCAAAGTAATGTTTGCATCCAGGAAGAACTAGTATGGAATAATGTTTATATGAGGCTGAAAAATTGAAGACAAGCAGTAGCTGATGGGATCTCTTCTAAGAATTGGTTTATTTATTCAAGAATAATTCACATATCAGTGACTTTTCTCACAAACAAGAGGTCAATAAACCACAAGAAAAAGCTCTATTGTACTTGCTCAGATTAGGAAAAATCAAGATCTGGAAAAATTGAAAATAAAGTTTAACATCAAAATCTGGGCTACAAGGAAGTGCCAGAGCTCCTGCTAGATGCATTAGGACTAGAATGACAGGAATAATCTTTGCCTTTATCTCATCTGCCTTTTTGAAGTTATTTGTAACACACTGCTAAAAGGTGGGGGTCACTCATTCTTTGTAAATCCCTCCAATACCCACTCAAACACAGTAAGTTAGAGCAATAGGAGCCAAATCTTCAAATAGGGGACTCCAGTTTTCCCTCAAGAATGATTTCATTCATACCTTTTCCTTCTCAGGTTTTAAATCTAGACTGCAGTATGTCAGTGATGCAGGATTTTCCTTACGCTGTAAGATAAATTATAGCTCAGGCAGATTATATCATTATCAGACTGACAGATATTTTTCATGCAATTACAAAAATTCTGAAAGTTTACACTGTGTTGTTTATACTTTCTTCTATTTTAAATTTTTTGTATTTCCAAAATTCCGATTTGAAGTGTGCACTCAAGTTCTTTCCAATTACAAAAGCTATTTTGCTAGCCAAGACTACTTTGCAGAAGCTGGAAAGCACTGACTCAACTAAGAATTATGGCATTTGAGTCAGATTTGTGATTATTGCCATGAAATTTCAAAAAAAGCATGGAAAACCTCAAGTTTCTCTGACACTTCTCAATTACAAAAAGTCTTAGTAACTGTAAATTTCTGTTTCTGACATGGCTTTATATCAACACATCTCATATGTTTAGACTAATTTTATTTAGTTCTTTGCACGTATAATAAAAGGAAAGGCAATGAGAACAAGTCTATGCTGCAGAAATTCCCAGTCTCCAATATACAACCTTATTCCTCTTCAAATACTACTCTGTTTTAACCCATTCGATCAAAGGATCTTCAAGGGAAAAGTTGGCTCTGCAGTGTAGTTCTTGCAGATCAGTGAAATGCGGAAAGCTAAAGATAATCTGACCAATAATAATATTGCTAAAATTTCCTCAGGCAACATTAAGATAACTCTAACTACTGAATAGTCTTTTCCTTATGCATGGGTGAGATCTTTAAAAAAAGTTGTTGGCTGATTTTTCATTATTATTATTATTATTATTTTAGTTGTTGGTTGGGATTTTTTGCTCGTTAGAGAAAAATGTTTTATGAGATCAAGAAGATAATGCATGGAGCTATTAATGGCAGGGTGGAAGGGAAGGATGTTCTTCCGAGGAAGAGAACAAGATCATATTTGCTAAAAGCCACAACAGGAGTGCTGGAATCACGCTAACAGGTTTGTTTATGCTGTTGTGTTTCAGGTATTTCTATATTATGTATTATATATAATACTTATACACATATTATATATAAATACACACACGCGCACACATATATATAGGGCTGTTTGGTCAACAACTGGACAAACACTGCAAAGCAACAATTCACAAACTTTTTTTTAGTTCTGAACAGTTGTTTGTTTTAATTGTGTTCCCGTGCCTTTTCTTTCATTTCACAGGAACGTGATTTTTTATTTATTTAGGCACATGTATGACTGTCTGGAGAATGGCTGTGTTTTCATATGAACAAAAAGGCAAAATGGTGGGGATTATCCAATAAAGGGCAGCAAGAATATTGCACAACTTAAGAAATCAAACACAAATCAGAGGGAGGTAAGTTAATTGATTAAACCACATTTGTATTAACTGCATGGAAAACACTTTTTATTGAAATTTGTGTTATTAGACATCTGACAATAGGTAAGGACATTTTCTGAATTCCAGCAAGGGCAGAACTCAACAGTTTAATCTTCTCAATAATTCTTGGTCCAGTCCTAATTAATATTTAAAGACATAAAAGCTGGAAAAGAAAATGTGGCTAAACCTGTGTTTTACTGGTCTTTTACTTTGATTATTTGAGTCATGACAGTGCTGGCCGCACATCAGAGTTTCACTTCACTTGCTTCTCTCCTTGCTCACCATATAAAGATGGTCACTGCCCTGAATAACTGGTAGTTCAACAGGAAGATAAAGGAAAACAGCTGGCTTCAAAAAGCAGATGGGTGGATCACATGGTAATAGTGAGAGCATAATTAACACAAGCATCATCAGTCACAGCACACCAGCTGCCAGCAAACCTGCACACACTGCTTTTGTGTTGTTTTCGCTTCTTCAGAAGAAAAAACCTCTTTAAACAAAGTTGAGATTTTCAATAAGGCTTTTTCTGCTTAACTCAGGACTCTTGACGAGTACCTCTCCAGCTGTGTGAACCCTGGCCCTGCCACAGCATTATGTAAACTATTGATGAGCTCTCCAAAAAGATACAAATCTCAGCCAGGTCTGATGATTCCCCTGAGCTGTGAGAATTAGATTAAAGCAGGAAGCCAAACACACCAAAGGGGAAAAAATATGAGACTATAATTCCTTTGAGAGAATAATGGAAGGAACTGTATCACGGCAGTGCAGAAAACAATTTCACAAGGCATAAATGAATGCAGAAAAGAAATCCTTTAGCACTCCTTTTGTGCTTGGACATATGTGTTGCTTCTTGACTCAAATTTTAAGTGGTTCCCTTAAAAGTAATTTAAGAGTTTCATTAAGGAACTAGATGGCTCTTTTATGAACATTGTCATCTAAAGGTCAGGGACCTGGGAATGCTTTGCAGATGCATAAGCCCAAGTGCATTCTCCAGCCAAGATCCCTGCTGGAACAAGACCTAATTATGCTGTATTCTGCTTCCCCACTGTATCACTGTTTCCTTTGAGAATGAAACCTGAGTTTGGTGGCCTTAAGAGCATAACATGGTATGGTCCTGGCCACACACCTGGATGATGAGAGGAACAGGACCCAACAGGACACATTGCAGAGCGCACTTGCTACACAGTTGCCCCCTATCCCCAAGGTTCTCTGTAATATGGGGGAGTGACTTCCACCAGGAAGAACAGATGATAACAACCTATTTTGATGCAATGTGTAAGCACATTGGTTTCTTACATGTGTGCATATGTTGTATGATCGTCTGTCAATAGACCAAAAAGTACTATGATAGCAACAAGACACTACTCAGGGAATATGACATAATGTGACTGAACCAATTTCACTGTACTGGAGAACTAACCATAAACATTGATGATAATAATAAAGTAATTCAAACCTTCTCACATATTTAAAAATATTATTTTTCTTCTCTGTTTTCACACATTTATTTCTTACCATCCCAATTTAGCAGAGAGTTTTAAAGAGATGTGTCAAAATATCATAAGATAGGCTATTTTGGTATCAAAGTGGAAATGAGAAGTTTCAGTTGCTTATCTTAACTTACTATAATTAACACTCACGTGTTTGTGAAATTCAATTCTCACTTTTCTAACAAACAGAACAACTGTGAAATAAATACTAATAAAATACTACTGAAACTAAAAATGGAGAGATTTTTCATAATCTGCTTCCTATTGAAAATAGATTGGCAAAAGCCAAAGTTGTTCCTAGAAACAGATCAGGTTTTATGCATTTTTTATGTGGAAAAAATTATGACATTTTTCTGAAGATCTCAATTATTTTTTTTTAATAATATCTGCAAAAAGAAAACAACTCTTCAGTTACAATCTACATTTTGCTTTGGAATGTTTGATTTTTATTTTAACAGTGACCAAAAATTAAACACTTTAGGATTAGGTAAATTACATGTTTCATGGTTTTTTTATGTTTTACTAGAACATTGCAATTGTTTCTTTCTTAGCTTTAACTGAAGTTTTCCAACACTGGTAGAAGGCTATTGATAACCACTGCTAAAGACATCTTTCTTAAGAAAAATAAATAGATTATTAAAGGTCCAGCAAGCAAAGATATATTCCCAAAGAAAAAAGAAATTTTCACTTACTGGATTAATTTTCACAATGAAGTGAACTGTCCTACTCACTCCATTTGTGTAATAAATGAGACATGTTTAAAAAAGTTTAAAATCAGGTGCCCAGAATTTCTGAAAACAGGTTTTCAATTGCCAATATATAAGGAACAGAATATTTTCTGAATTACTCTGCAAAAGCATATGATACTATGTTCTTGATTAATATATTCTTTGTACTCTTAGAGGGGAGATTCTGACTGAAGGTGTTGATACAGTTAATCAGTAATTAGTCAGTAATCCGTGCTTTTGTGATTCAATACTTGAATGAATCAACATGCAGGCAAGAACTATTACTCATTTTTTTCTAACAGACATGGTGAAATATAAATAATTAAGTGAAGTGATCACGATCATAGAATCAACAATAAAAGCAGTTCATTAGAACACAGTGGGTCAAATACACCAAATAGTTATATACTCCAGCAAGTCAAATCCCTCATAACTGCTCAGAAACTTTGAAACCATACATCCAGTCTTAGTTTAAACATAAATGCCAGTGGTCTGGCTATACTTGAAATCAGTTTTTGTTCACTGTTTCTCTCTACCAAGGAATTTCATGGAAGTATGAACAATTAGGCACAATTAGGCACAGAGAACAAACTGAAAAAGAACAAAATTTTCCTTTTGAGATACTTTCCTATTTCCCTTTCCTACATCCAGCTGATTGTAAACACAGAAGAAATAGTCTTGGTTTTAAAGTAAAAATACTTTGTCAAGCATGTTCATTTACAAAAGTCCAATTTCATGTCCTGAGATTATACAGATACTTTTTGGTGATACTCTCTATTACCCCTTTTCTAGGTGAAATTCAGTCGTCATACTTTACTCATGCTTTTTAAAATACTTAGTTTGCATCAGCCTTAGGCTGACTGAAAGACTACTTTTTGGTATTTCTTTTCAGAAATACCTCTATCACAGAGAGAAGATATTTCTGGGCTACAGGGACCACCGGACTGTGTAGGACACAACATTTAATGATATATAGCTGCTCTAAGTAGTTTACTACATCACTGCATCATGCCAGGCAATTCAGGTTGTGATACGTATCTTAAGTATATCTCAGTAACCTTTAAAAGATCGCACAGTTTTTGCACAGCATGTGCTTTCTGAAAACACATACCCTGCCGTATCATTCAGGAAATACCAGACAGTACTGTAACATCGGTTTTCTTCTGTTAATGTAGCTAATACTGCAACTGTATGAAATCATGCTTTGAACCCATTTGGGGACAAACAACTTCGGCAGCTATCTGAACTCCTAGGTAAGAAGGAAGGTCTTCTAGCCAAGTTAAGAAGCATTAAAAGTCTTACACTGCTCAGTAAAAGGAAAGAGGAGGCTGCAAAACAGCTTTTTCTAGGTAGCCCATCTTAATTTTAATGCTTATTTTACTTTTGACTAGCACTGGCAAATGCAGAAATGTTTGTTTCGTCATTAGAACATATGCATCTTATATATCTTCAGTAATACCATGTTACAAATAGGTTTGCATTGAGTTCAATTGAAATATTTCAATTTTATGCAAGTTATTATATTAGGAATACTGGTTATACAGTAGCTTGACAGCATTGTGTAATTTCAAAGGATTGGGCACAAATCTGTCAAGAGGGAATAAGTATGTTCCTTCTCAGGATATTTTTTTTTTTAATTTTTATTTTTGTTAAGTTCTCCATTGGAACAACCATAAATTACGTCTCTGCAACACTTTTAATGCGACATAATGATAAACATTCTGTCTGGTAAAGCAGTGGAAATAAAAATTTATCAAAGTAAAACTGCAACCTCCTTTCTACCACAAGCAGACTTAAAAGAGCACTCCTAAGACTTTGTAGATATTTCAGAGTTTAAAAAAAATTAAAATAATTCTAGATGTTGGTATGCAGTAGTGCTCAAAGTCATAGCCCTACTCATACATGGACTCTGATACTCCAGAAGCATATTTGGCTGGTATTAGATAATAGTTGATGGTATCAAACAATAGCAAATAAAACATTATTCTAGCTCTGACTGGGATCAAAACATATGAAGCAATCTTTAGGGCTCTATGAACTTGCATTTAGCAATTTCTTCAGTAGCACATTTGGAAAATAAGAATGGTAAATTCTAAAGGGGAGGGGGGAATGCAGCCTAATTTTTTTTTCTTCAGCTTCACAGCAAGTTAAAAGGAAGACTTTCCTTTGGTTGATGCTTCAACTTAATCCAAGGCATTTCTTCATTGTCTTTCACTCTGTGTTTCCCCACATTAACATTCGGTATGCCACCAACCTATTAATAGCTTGTATAAGCATGCACTGCAGACATATTCACCAGCACAGTTGCACATATGGCTGTCACTCCATGTTCTGCACTGAAGGATGGATCCTTGTGGAAAACATTTCTGCCCTCAGACTTCCACTAGCCAATTTGACATCTTCCCCAGATCAGAGACCCTTGCCGGCACCTCCAGGGGCACACTTGGGCCTATGCACATGCTGGCTCCATGAATATTTAACAGAGAAATTGAGAAGAGGCTTGCTAGTGATCCATCTGTTAAGTTGCTGGAGCTATACCAGGGACCCATGAGTTGGCTGCAGACTTCTTCCATAATAATGCCAAGGTTCAACAGAGAATTTAAGGTATTCAGTTGATCCGCTGCCCAAAGCTGACTACTGGCACGGAAAGTGGCCACAGTGCATAGCTGGTGACAGCAGATTTACCACTGAATAAAGCCAAAGCTATCTCTGAAATAATCAGCTGTGACTAATAATAAATAGTTATCTTGCGCTATTCTTTTTTAGGATAAATTTAGGATGTTTCTGCCCTATTTGAAGTAGGTATGGTATGCTGCTTCTCACCTGATTTTAGCAAAGCCTAATAATATGCTATCATGCCAAAAAATATCCCTTGGACTTTTTGGCTTCAAGAACTCACTTCCTTACCCAATGCCGCATAATAATAACAACTGTATTTTGGGAAGAGAGAGTGGGAAAAGAGGGAAAATAACACAACAGATACTCCATTATATCATCTCATGCCACCTAATGAAATATATTTGTTGCTTGGGAAACAATCTCAAGATTTCTAATAAGTCATTGATCGGTCATAAAAAAGTTGAGTCAGCCTCCTGCAGGGTATATCACTCCTGTGTGAACACAGAAGCTGTGGAAGAGCAGCTAGGTTTTCTTTCCCCCTTTCATAAATTTTAGATTTTGTTTTTGTCCTTTAAAATTGAAATTATCTTGTTCTTTAAAAGTCAAGTAAGCCACATTATTATTTTTCAAACAAGTTCAACTATTTTAAAAGAAAGGTTAGAACATGGTCATTTTTTCTCAGCATGAAGCAACTTTAGATTGGATCTGCCTGCATTTTCTTTTTTTCTCTTTGTCTCCTCCTCCCAGCTCACAATCTCCATGAGAGTCATTCAAGGCTGGAAAAAACCTCTAAAGGTTTGCTCCTTTAGCAATTTTTTAGCTTATTAAAGTAAAATTCTTAACAAATGAGGTTAGTTGACACCATATGAACTGAGTGTCAGCAAATACAGGGAGAAGCAGTGTTCAACATAACGGTCTCTAGCAATTCTTAAACTCTGCAAGACAATAATATAAACCTGTCTACTAAGTTATGGTGCTGAAAAATGCCTCCATGTTGACAGCAACTGACAGTCTAATGAGAGCTAACTCTGCTGTTAAAACCATAGCTAAACACAGTAAAAATGCCCAGATGCAGTAAAGCCCTTAAGTACTGTTAAAAAGACAGTTAGTAAAACTAAGGCTGTGGTTTGACGGCACCATAAATCTGTCTTGAGTTCTCCAACTTAATAGTGTAGCAATACGATGCACAGTCCAGCTCTGGCTGAACCTCATAATCTTGCAAAAAATTCACCCTTTTTTTTCTGACAGGCTGTTTCCATACAGGTATGTTGGTTCATGGACATCTGGTCCATGCAAGAATTTCTCTGGACTTCTCCATTTGGTCTAGTCCTGCCATTCCTGCTCTGTATCTTCAGAGTTCTGTGGATATCACCAGCCTTCTCTAAACATGATCTGAGAGCTTCCATTTTGGCTGTATTTCCATTTTTGTTTCTCATTGTGGTTGAATCTTTTCTGATCATGTACTCCTGTGCCAGCTTTAAGTAGTTAGACCTTTGGCACTCAGCAGCTGGCATAAACAACATCTGAGTTTGTCTATTTCATGGCTTTGCTTTTGTGTATTTGGTGGTTTTGCTTTTCCTGAAGTCCTGTCTTTTTGTATCCAAACAAGAGCTGTTGGCCATACCAGAACTCTGGCAGTACACATTAGGAAATGGTCTGCCATTCTCTTCTGCACAGATACTTCAGTGCAGACTCCAAAGCAACCTGGAACAAGACAGGCCAAAACTGGGCTCCATAAGAGACTACAAACAAAGCCAAAGAATAGACAATCTTGTGCTGCAAGATTAACATACCTTTAGTAGGAAGCACTCCAGAGTGCCTGAGGATGCCTTTTAATCCTAGTTCATTTCACACAAGGAAGAGAGATATCCCAAAAAAATCATGACAGAACTATCCAGAGAGTGGAACTTTGCCATTACCCATTAACCAGAAACAATTGATCACCTTGTCACAGACTAGAAAATGTAGCCTTTTTTTACGGTTGTTTGGAGAGGAAGCCTTAATGTCACTTTCTGGAGATGCAGTTAAACCCTGGATGTTTGGCCAAAAAGCTAACTATTCCATGCTAACAGTCATCCACCTGCACCAATCCCGTTCTATTTGTCTAAGCCTACCTCACATCAAGGGTTTTCAACAAAAGCATCCTAAACTTTGGGTCTGGAAGCCACCCTAACTGGAGTCATACTCACTCCACACAGAGTCTCCACACTTGATTAGGTTGTAACCAAAAGACAGAATCTATTTAGAAATCTCTGAGGACATCTACACATGTACAAAAATCTCAGTGACAGTTCATTATAGTCAGGAAAGCATTTGGTGAAGTAAGGCCAGCCCGTATTCACATTTACACTTCTGAATAATTACTAATCATATGTTACATCTCAGAAATGTGGTATAAGACTGAACTGTAGTTCAAAACACTGATATAGCATCCACCAGATGGTCCTTAATATATAAAGTCTCTTCCTTGATCCTGTGTGGGATGCTTTTCCTGACCAAGAATTCAGCATTCGCCTCAGTCGCCACGCATGATAGCAGTATCATTCTGTATTTGGCTAGACTTCTATCAACCATGGAGAAAAGAACTTTCATCAGCACGTCTCATCACAGCCATTTTAAAGACACTAGCACGAGCCATGACACTTTCAGTTATTTTACACTCATTAGTTTCACCTGGATTGATACTATTTTCTAATTTCAGATGGATTTGGCATAGTAGAGGTAACAGTAGCACACAGGTAACCGTGTTAGGGCAGGTGCCTAGGACAACAGGGTAAGTTAGATGCTGGACGTGAATTAGATGTTTCTTCATTGACTGCAGGATATCAGACTACATGCCTAAGTTTTAAACAGCCTCAATCAAAACAAAATTATTGCACAGGTTCAGGGTGTATTAAAGCCTCTTAACAATACTGTGAGAGCAGAGAGAACTAGCAAATCCAGGCAAGAAGAAAAGTCATCATGTCTCTGCTGGTACAACTCAGTGCTAATGGAGCTCCAGCCCTTTTTCACCAGTACCTGCCTTACAAATGGTTAGTTGATGTTCTGCTGATCCAAGTGATGCTCTGGATGCAGGTGTTGGTGTATGTGACTAGGCTAGGAATTCCAGCCCTTTTCAGAGTGGAGCTGCTATACATGAGATGCCTTTGAAAAAATTCAACCCAGGGCCCACAGTTGGTTACTATTGCTCCTTAACCATTTTATCCCCTTCTCAAGACTGTCCAAGGCCACTGAGAGTCACTGCTGCATGGTAGATTTGCCCTCATCCCTAACTACAGTGCTTTTACCAGCAATAATCATGACTCAGAGCTCAGAAATTCCCCAAGGGACTTAGCAGGAAGAGGTCCCTCATCTAATTAGCAAAATCTTCAAGCTGCAAGAGATCAATGGCAGCTTGAAGAACCATCCCACATCTTCATTGCCAATGTGCAGTGTGGACAAGAAGCTACATGTGCCTCCAGAAGCCAGTCACTGCATGCAGCAGACAGAGCCTTATCCAAACCAGTTACATGTGTGTCAATTGTTCTGAAGCAGTCATCAGACCAGATCGTGCTACTTAACATCGTCTGTACAGTTTAGGTTGCCAGTGTCCTACACACATGATTAGACAGGGGTTTCTAATGCTTACACGTTTGAAATGAGGCTTTGGATGTGAACCACTCTTCGGGGACCTTCCTGCTCAGAGGCATTGTGTTCTGCCAGTTCTCTCCTGACACGGAGTCTGAGATACTCATATCAGCCAGTGGTTGTTCCAACCACTTTCAGTATAGTCCTCTTAACACCCAAAGCAGTAGTCACAGAAATTTTATCTTCAGCACCCCTCTAAAAGACTATCAGAAAATACTAGTCAACTACAGACATACTCCCCAGGGTTTTGGAAGCTGGTATTAGGAGAATATTACAATGGGCAACTCACTTTCTGAGCAGTTTATGAAGGAAGATTCATTACCACGGTAAATCTCTGATATGGCCTGATGGTCAAAATCTGCAATGAGGTTTGTCCCAAAAGCCTGTTGAGCAAAGCTAATTACCAGACAGGCTCTGTGGACCCTTACAGGTTTCTCCATCTGAGGACCCAATTAGACAAGCAGAATTTGTAAACCACGTTAGACATTTAATGGTGGGAGTCATCTGAAATCAAGGCTGGAGTTAATATTGACACACCATTATGCAAGGCTGTATAGCTTTAATCCCATGAAAAAAGTCAGTTCTTGTAACACCGAATTAGAGGGCGATTAGTTTTGCATGGACAAAAAAAGAAATCTTGGGAAGAGATATTATTGTTTATACCCTTAGTTCAAAAGAAAGAATTTATGCATTCACATATAAAATATTTAACATTTCTGCTGAAAATGTAAACAAGCAGCACAGTTTTGACCTGTACAGTACAGGGGTGTAGTGGAATCTGATCCCAGTAATCTGAATATATTCTGCAAGTAGCCAGTCCTGTGAGAGGACTGCATGCAGCAACAGCAACAATAAACAGGATGATCCACAGCACATAATTGTTTGCTTCTTTAAAAACATTGTTCTTTTCATAATGAAATTTGAAGCCTGTGTGTCCCTAATTTTCTCTTTTAATAATTCCAGTCCCTTCCATTTCCCCAAAACATCATCTTTCACATACTGCTCTCCGCATTTCTCCTGCCACACACAAGGCATTATGGAGCTTGTCTGGCTCAGAGCTGCGATGCACTGATCAGATACTCAGTACACATACATTGACTGGCCACTTAGATGCCCCCTCTCAAAATGGATAATGGACTGAATTTTAGCAGGGTTTCTCTCCAGAACATTCATCATGATTTATACTTAGCCCTCCCTCTCATGCCTATCCAGGCTGAATTTTTTTGTCCTTCTGCTACCAACACTTCCTAACCTGATGAATGGCTTTCACACCTACTGGGCATGAAAGGTGTGGGCTGTTGGGAGGAAGCTAAAGGGAAAGTGACAGACAGAGCAGACAACATGATTTGATAAGCTAATTTCCTCAGGAAGCTGGGCTAAATATGTAAGCCAGTACAAGATCATGTTTCTTCTTTCTAATGATGATCTAAGGACGCAGGTACTCGAAGAAAGCAGATTTCTTTATTATAGTTTAAAGACACACTTCAGAAGTTAAAGTGGGTGTACACCTATACTTCCAAATGAAACAGGACCACTCACTGAGTCTGAGTGGCTTGGTTTGACTGCATCCACACTGCCATAGCAAGTAGCCCTGTGTCTTTTTTGGTTTGGATATATACTAACTTCTGCCTACCTCAGATTCCCACAGAAATGGCTAGTGTCAGAGAGCCTGTCTGAGTAGTCAGCTGTGACCCTATAGACAAAGACTTTGGATAAAGTACCACTGGCAGTGTCTACTTTCACTAAAATTGGGATTCTTAGTGAACAAATCAAGGTCTGTTTTCCATGCGGTCCATAAGACAAAACTACATAATGATGACAAATGTGTCAATTCTGTGATGGAAAATTCTAAGTAGGGACCTCTGGGTTTTTTGCACAGCCTGTGGGAATAATGAACTCACAAAGGACCACTGGAAAGACTTTCATCATCCCTCCCTCACCACCTGCATACATACAGACACACACACACAGAGAACACCTCCCCTCATAATTCAGCCTTCCAAAGTTACAGGAGACATTTCAGAGCTCTTGGGCAAAATCAGCCCTCAGGAAACAGAGCTCTGTTTTGTAAGACTGAACTGCTTTCCTTAGACTCTGTTGGGCTCCCCTTGAACAGCCAATGTCATCCAACCCATACTTTGCCTCCTGCATCCTCACAGGCAAATCAGACGTGTTAATTTCCCTGCATTTCTTGCTTGTAGTAAACCTATCTCAAACATGTGATCCAGTCACAATGCTGTGACATATATGTTACTAGAAATTTATAATGAAGTTAAATTGATTCTCCATTTCCACCAGCATCTCCAATGGTTCTTGAAGTCATAAATAAACTTCTCTTTAAAATTGTGGTGTTTTTAGAAGGAAGTGCTGCAATGAAAGATAAAAAGTTCTGATCTTTGCCCTTGCTGCTTATTTCCTCTTCTTCCAAAACTTTGTGAACACTGAAGTGATGACAAGGAAAATATTTATTCCTCTTGCTGCATCAGGGCAGGGTGGGGAGCATACAGGAGGAAGACAGGACTGTAAGGAATGGAGGGAGCTTTGTAAAGCAAACCTGCAAGACAGACATGAGTGAATGTTGCAGAAATGTATCAGTGATGTTTGTTTGACAAATGTTTTCTATGTCAAGTATCACATTTTATGAACAGCCTAAAAACATTGATTGAATACCAGAATAATTGCATGAAAGCACCGATCTTGAGAGGAGTCACCATCATCAATTTGATCTTGAAAATGTAGACTTTACTGGCACACAGGAGCAGTTTTTACACAGGAGATCAGCAGAGTCACCAGAACTATAACAGGTATAACTGTAGATATCAACAAAACAATTTATCATATATATGGATATAGTCAAGACATATCACTGAAGTAGGTCAGTGTTTTCATGTTCCTGGCATTACTACTGACCTTTCCAGACTATCCCATACTAACTTGGGTCAGATTTCCGTGGTGGTCATATCGATCTTGCAGCATCAAAGAGAAATTTGCTTCCTGTTGCTGATCTGCATTTGACATGGTCAAGGAAAAAGGTATGAAGACCGTGTGCGTGCCCATGAGTGCAGGAAGGTGTGTCCTAGTTACAGGGCCTGGGACCAGTTTATCACTATGTGTATGTAACCAAAACTGTGTATTCTACACCCTCTATGTAATTTCTGAGGGACTGGTAATAAATGGATCATTTTCAGCAGGTGTCCAGGGCACATTTGACACCTCAGGCTACAAGCTGAGTATTAAAAAAACCCTTTGAGGCAGAGGAGTGTTTCTTTGTCTTCACACCAATGACTCAGCTGTGATAACTCCCCTCAGGGGAGGCACTGCACCTTCACACCCAGCCTGAGGGGGCACCTCTGCTAATGGGTCACCTTGGACTGACATAATAGGCAGCTGAAACACTTAGACCATCAAAGATTTCAAAAATATCCAATGAGCCACAGAGCTAAATCACCCACTGTGAAACTCCCTACCCCGTGGGAAGTACTGGGCATTCCCGCCTGAATGTGAATATACATAAACTTCAGGTTTTGGGACTTCTGGTACCACTCGTTGGATCCAGAGGAGGACCAGGAGTCCAACAGGACTGTGACTGCTCCTCTCGACAGGACTATGATAATTACTTCAACAGAACTGTGACCATCATCTGGACCAACAGGTTTCCTTTCCTTTCACTTTGCCTCCAGTGGGGCCACGTGGTGCTCAGCACAGGGGCTAATGAACACCGTTCTGTTCTTGTCCCAGGGTGCTGGGTTATACATCTGTCTTTGTGAGTTAAAATCAGTTTTTCTCTGTATCATTGTATTTATTGTAATCTTTTTAATAAATTGTAACTCTGACTTGTACTCTCTATTAAGTTGGGTTCATTTCTCCCACCAGTTTACTTTTAAACCAGCATAAGATGGGAACTGAATGGGATGCCAATATAACATTTCATAAACTTGTAGAATAGAAAATATTTTATTATTTATTTTGGCTTCTATTTTGGCACTGCAACACCCCATCACTCTACTGCCATTCTATCCTCACTTCATTTTAATGAACAGTATTAATTTTGGGCAGCTCTAAAGAAAATGTGCTATATGAAAGCAGGAAGCATTATTATGTGAAAATAAAATCTAACTAGGAATTATATCAATATGTGTCACTGCTAATGATCAGAAGAAATCTTGCATTGATGTCTAAACCAGAAATAATATAACATATTACTGACTTATCTGTATCTAAACAGAATCATATATTCTGAATGTATTTGCATGTAGAGTTGAACCCTTCTTCACTCAAATTACTGCAGAGAAACAAGAAAAGTACTATTTGGTTGCATATGTACACTAGCACTTCACTAGCTTCTCTCAGGACTGCATTCTCCTGTGCATGAATGACTCATATTAGCTTTACCACATGCTATTACTACACAGTGATATACTGTTGTCAGAGAGGCTTGCAAGGAGAACAGGCACCCTATACAACTTGACATTCACTGGGGATTACACTTCAGTTATTTCTCATGTGCCTTTTCCCCCTGTCTAAACTTTATAACCATTGCAGGAGGTCAGCTGAAGAAGAAACCAGAGAGCTACTGTCACTAACTGCACTTGAGAAATTCTCCACACGTTAAAACCCTCCTGCTTTAAAAGACAGCATCAGAAACATCTGATTGGATGCAAATCAGAGAATAAGAGCAAAGGAAGTGCCTAGCTAGAGGTATTTTGATGATTTGATGGAATCTGGAAGCAGATCCTCCTAGCTTGAACAGTGTGCCTGAATTGACCAGAATTAATGTGAGTTCTATATGGACGATATTGCTAAATGCAGGGCCAAGTGAGATTTTAGGTCTTAGGTTAGGATACCCTCTTTTCTCACATTTTCTGTCTCTTCCTCATTCTTTTCTCCTTTCTACAGTTCTGTCTTTAAACTCTCTATAGCTTAATAGGAGCATTCCAGCTGTATCTGCAACTCAGGGCAACTCACAACACCCACAGGGACCAGTCATCCCAGAGCTGGTGCCCTCCCTGGCTCATCCAGCCTACAGCCCTCCACAATGAGACAGCAAGGGCACTTGAAGGGGGTATCTCCTACCCAGACGCATATCTGAAAACCCACCTAACCCCTTACTTCCTGAACCATTGGCTCCACGGTGCCTTCCTATTGTCATAGGATGTGCCACAGGAGACAGAGGTTCCTCCATAGATCTTTTCCAAGAAGGGAAGAGAGCAGAGCTGGCAGAGTCTCTGTGCTGCTGCACTGGTTGATGTCTACTACCTGAGAAAAAGTGACATAAGCACCATGAATTGCAAGAAACTTCTGGTTCTCATTTCTCTTATTAGGCTTCCTTCTCAGAGGGGCACCTAACACACACACTTGCGCCATGATTAATATAATTTTACATAAAAAAACACTCAAACATTGATATGAAAATAAGTTATAAGCCAGATTCACTGTAGGGGGGATGTAGTAAAATGAATATGAAAAGAAAACAGATTATATATAGGTATAGATATAGATATAGATAATTTTTTAATAAATAACAGATATCACCTTAATGCTCAACTTTGCTCACTTGCGCAATTGTCCAAAGACATCAAATAACAGTAATGGAAACTAACGGAACTCTTCTAATAGCTAAAAGTGTCCAATATATACACCCTGCATTCTCTGGAGCTTCTATGTACATGCTATGCTATTCAGACTATGGACTGACCTTCACTGTGTATGTTTTTGTGTTGTATTTTCTTATTTTTATTGAGTTTGAATTAATCCTTTACCAGAAAAAAATATTGCATACTTTGGTCACAATTGCAGACTTTGAAAATAGGTGCTTTAACTTGGTCTTATGCCTGATATTCATATTTTTTCTCTTCCTTTCATCTACTCTGCTTTCAGTGTCAAAGTTTTTACTGGAAATTAAGGCATGCTATTAATATGATTCCTCATGACACTACAAAAGGAATCTTGCAAGAGGACAATTCAGGTAAAAAAGCTAAATTTTGCACTCTTCAGGAAGAAGTAATGCTGTGAAAACACAACTGCAGTGTAGAATCTGTTTACAAGTATTAAAACCTTTTGCAGGTTTCAGAAGGATTCCAAGGTGGAAAAAGGAAAAATGAAACTGTTAATCCACAAAACTGAGAACATTATAAACTTCAAATATTATCAAATTTAAAAGTATACATTTTTTTAATGCTAAACATAGGATTAAATATTCATGAGAAAATATTGGCATTACCAGTATTTTTCCTTTTCAATAATTCTTGTCATTATTTAGGTTATAAATTATTCTAATCATAAAGGAGAGACTAAAATCATTGTGTGGGTTGTCTTGTTTACCAATACTTTGAAAACAAAAATATTGTAAGTAGCACATTTTACATTTAGAATGCTAATTAAAAATATCATAATCATGCATTGCCAAGAAAATCTTGAAATAAAATTTGAGCTCTTTTCCATGGAAACAATTTTGAAATTTTTAAAGGTTTTGCTGAATTGTTTTGTTGTTCTGCTAATAACACCACAATTATGGAGGAAAAAAAGTAGTAAGAATGAACAATTCACTTGACTCATTCTGTTGTAATGAACCTTCACATTCTAAGTATTTTTTGCTGTGTAGAATAGAAGCCTGCAATTTGAGTGTTTTAAAACAAGTCCCTGGATACTATTTAGGTATGTTTTAATGGACATGTTATTTTACTACCTTGTATTGGGGCATTGCCACACAGGGAGCTGTCTTGGAAAGAACCTGGTCATTGTTCAAGAAGCCTCAGAGGAGTCAGCAGAACTTTTATTCTTTTTAACATGCATCCTGTGTCCAGCTAATCTAGCATATAGCAAGAAACATGCCATGATCACCTGAAGTTGGTCACTTATTCCACAGTAGTGATCTGTCTGATGGTTAGTAACACCTCAATAAGAGTCCGGCCACTAAACGGTGATGCTGAGCTCCTGTTTGTTGCAATGCCCCTTAACTTGGGCCCAGATAAAAATCCCAATCTTCTCCCATGCGCAAAATGAGAATAACACCTAACTTCTCATAATTTAAAGACAGTCTCAGTGCTCAGTTTGTTACTTTATATAATCAAGGAGGAAGTAGCTTCTGATTATTTGCCCTCTCACACTGACAAGCCCTCCCTAGTCTGTCTGCTCTTTGCAAGTTTGTGCTCACTGACCAGCCTTCCACAGAACACAGTTTTCAGAGCACTGTGTGCTTTGGGTGACATTTTCAGAAGTACAAGAGGAGCTTTTGTATGGGACTGTATACATATCTGGAGGTCAACACCACACAGCAAAGCTGTGTTGCCTCCCTGAATAGATAAGCCCCAAGCCCCATTATCAAAGAGATTTTGGCTCTGAAGTGCCTAAGTCACTTTCGCAAAAATATGATCAGGTGCTTTTGTAAAATGTAACTTGTTTGACTGCTTGGTTCCTGAAAGAAGTCAGCTGCCTCATATACACAGAAACTTTGATGGACTCAGTAGTACACAGAAAGTACCGTATAGTCAGCAGCCTCCTTCCTTCTGTATTTAAAATACAAATTCCTACAGGAAAGGGGAAAGATCAGGAGTCTGTGTCTCACTTCATTTACTCTCAGAAACAGAAATACAAGGCGATATTTTGAGAAGCAGCATGAAAAATCCACCACAAAAGATAAAAGACTGTCATTTCAAAACCCGTCTGTTTCCTCAGAGAGAGGGGCTTTGTGATGGAAGCTCTCTGTTGTTGACGAGAAAGCACACACGTATATGTAAACATACCCAACATAGTCTGTGACACACTGATTCCCTTCTAAACATAGAGCATGTTATCAGCACTGCTGTACGTATCAGCAGCTGAGTGGCTGCTCAACACCATGTTTATCTAATGGGCCATAATAGACAGAGCAACGGAGCACAATAGACAGTGAGATGTGTAAGTATGTTCTCAGCTAGTACAAGTCCTTTTTTCTCTTCTCCAAATAGGGAAAGGAGGGGGTGAGGGCATTACACAAGACAGATCACACGGCTGTCCAGCAGCCACTGAACCATAGCATAAAGGCCTTGTTTAGATAAATAATGACTCCTTTACTTTATTCTTAGAAGTGGAAGTCTCTAGAACTGAAACATAATGTCCCACAACTGCTTCTGGCATCTGTTTTTCAGGGAGAGGATTGGGCCATTTATAAGCGGATCCATTATCACAAAGGTCTGCACTGTTGTAGAGAGAATTCATCTCTTCCCATCAATAGATCCCATCCACTTACAAAGGGCAACAAGGCAAAGAGCTAACAGTTTCAACACAGTGTTTTGGAAATTAACTAGGCAATCAAATCATGTGTCTTCCTCAAGCCTCTTCTGATCATCCTGCAAAGTGTCCCACAAAGAGTATAATAAGGAAAGGGAAAACTAGCATCACCCAAAAAGTTTGGATTTTAAGGTATTTCCTTCTCCATTGTTCTTTTGTTGGATTTGTTTGCTTGTTTGTTTGTTTAATTTTATAATCAAGAACTCTTTCAGAATTCAACTTCATAGTTTGCTGAGTTCTGGAAATCAGAATAATGAAGCTGACATACTTTCATGTACATGCAAAGGCCTAAGATTTCCTTATAAACTGAGTATCTGAAGGCATTTGATTCACAGATTTCACTACTCATAAGACAACCACAGCAGTTCGAAAGAAGATATTTTCTCTTATCTCAGGAAGCGACTACAAGAAAGAAAGAAAGAGCAGAGTAAGTAATGATGGTTTACTCCTCAATCCTATCTCAGTTTCTGCTGAGAAACTGCTTTGGAAAAGCACCTGCACTGTGAATAGTTTATTCACCAATTTATTCCTTTTTCCCTAGTTGTGACTTATTAGCAAATGGCTCATGAACTCTATGAATCTACTACATATTTAACATTTATGCTAGTTCAAAAGCCACCTTAGTCTGTGGTTACTTCATAACCTGGTCATGACAAGTTTTACTAGCCATTTCAGAGGGCGTGCCAGTGTTGAGTCCATCCCAGAGACACCTAACTTGAGCTTTAACTAAATGAAGCTCACTTCAGTGTTTGGCAAACACAAGATCTCTCCATTGGCAAGGAGGGAGTGGGTCCTACCCAAACTTGCCTGTGACAGATGTCAGGCAGGAAGAGGGAGTGAGAGGGGACAAAGAGGAAAGGAGAGCCTCCATGTGAGCTTACAGCCAGCTAACAACTTGCTGTCTGGAGGAGTCTTTTGGAAGGAGGAGAAAAAGCCCAGGAAGCATGACTAAAAGCCTGGTTATGTGGGGATATGTCCAAACAAAGAGATAAGGGTCAGGTAGGATGACCTGTTTTGAGTGTCTGGCTTTTTCGGCATTTCTGGCAAATTTATTACTGCAAAGAGTACTTTTTAACTGACAGGCTAACACCGATGTATGCAACATTCCAGGGAGACCTCTCCCAAGGCAGGAGAGGGAGCAAATCTTTAAACTGACTGTACAAGTGCTTCTGAATTTTTGGCTTGCTTTTCGTCTTTATAATGCTGTAAATTTAGAATGAACTTTAAAGGGTAACCAATAGGCATTACTTGGCATACCTGCTTCAGAGATAGTTTAACTAAGACTCAGGAAAACAAAGGGGTTTTACTCCCTGTGTGAGAGGAAAGATTGGCAAGAGCATAACAAATGGAAGGGCATTTAGGAATGCTATTTCAAGTATTCTAGAAATAAAACCACATAGTGACACCAAGCCATTCAGGAAGCTGCAATTATCTACTCTGTTTTGGAGAATACTTGTGACAAACCAGCCAGTGTTGCCAGTGGTGGCCTCAGATAAGAAAAGAAGTCTGAAAAATTCAAACAGAAACCCAAGGATGAGTCACAACCAGGGTTAAAACTGAAACAAAAGCCCACACTGCATTAAGATCCTTCATTAAGATAAACATCCAAGACACACACACACACACACACAGTCTCCATTGCCTCCTACCAGGAACAGTTCAGTCTTTTCCTGATGATTTTATACACCTACCCTCTGGGGATACAGCTGACTGCTAGCAATTACCCTTGATACACCAGCAGGTATTTCCTGAGGGGAAATGACAATTCTAATAGCTAGTGGCTGGTAAACCTCCAGCTGACTGAGCCAGTTTTAACTCCTGACAAACTGGGTCCTGTCCATTCACCTTGTCACAAATACTTTAATGCCTTCTTTGGAGAGAACTCAATATTCCTAGAGAAATGTTTAATGGGTTTTATGAGCGCAAACTTTACATTTCTCATTTCTATCTACTTCTGTTTGCCAGGCTGTAAAGCAGAAATCTGGAACAGGTCACAGCATGGCTCAGGTTCCCCAGATATCTCTGCTACTTAGCAAACATGAAGGTGTGAATGTCTCTGATGATGCAGCATCACAGCTGGTCCATGAGAGCAAGTAACAGAATCTAAAAAAACCTTTCCAGGGCATCATTTTCAAAGGCGAGTAGGACTGTGCCTGTGCCACCCTCAGGTGCACATAGCTTCCCCAGTGCCAGCTTTGCCAAGTTCTTGTGGCATGGCCTCCTCAGCACACACTGTACACCTACATCAGGACCCTTCCATGCCTAGAAGCCACCAGGCAAGCTAAGGCTGGCCACGCTGTGTAACCACTCTCCCTAGACCTGGCAGCAAGGGCCTGATTCCATATGAACTGGGGTTCCTGGTAAAGCCCAAGCTTAGCCTCTCATTCAGGAATTTAAATTACACTATTGGTACTCAGTAAACTAGTTACTCCCACTTGAAAATTTCAATCAATGGCAATAATAATATTTTAATAAAGGGAGAAGGGAAGATTCCTAACCAAGTAAGACAACTGGCTAACATGCACTACCTAAGCCATAAAGTATGACTATCTCACAGCTACCTTTGGCAAAGCTGCACCAGCCAGTTGCTTCCTCCTTCCTGTGGTGATATCTTCTTCCCATTTTAAGACTGTCAAGTTTTCCCACATAATAAGGTCAGTTCAAGCTAATTCTACTCTTCTGCCTTCCTCTTTCCCACTGGCTCTCTGCCAGCTGTGTCAGTTAACTACTGCAGTTTCTGTTATTTCTCCTCTAAATAAAAACACATCTAGCACTAAGAGAACTATCAGTCTTCTTGCACAAATAAGACTCTTAAACAGGTTCTCATATTTCACAAATTTGAAGGAGTTACTTAAATAGTCTTTCTTCCTCTAGCTTTCACATACTTACAGAAGAAGCCATTGCCTTACTCTAGTATCCTTACTCTTAGGAATATTGAACAGGCTAATACACATTTCTGACACTATTCCCAAACCAAACTCTTTTCCAATCCATAACATGCCTTTTGTTTTCTCTGAAGTGGCTCCCATGAACAACAAGTGACATATATAAAGCTAAAGTAGCCACTTCTCATGCCAGCTTTGGATCCTACCTGTTCTCCTCGGCAGACACTGACAGGAAGCCCCCTCTTCTGGGGGTATATTCCTCGTGGAAGGGAAAGTTGCTGGAGTGCATCACTTTAAGTCAGTTTTCCAATTTTTCATAATGATTGTCTGCAAAACAGTCAGATATAAGACACCACTCGTCTAGTAAGGGTATTGTTAAATGCCATTGAGTTCAATAAGAGTTTTGCTTCTCAAGTGCTTTGACACATCTGGAAATTCCACTGCTAAACCTTTCAGGGTGAACATCAATCTAAAGAGAAGCCTCTCATCAGCTCATACCCTGAATGACTTTGGCATCAGTCTGTATCAGCTTTGGAATTTCTAAAAGTTAAATCCAACTAAACAAGACTGTAGGAAAAAAAAAAAGAAAAAGCTCTTCTATTTGGTCCTCCATTGATGAGATAAACAAACCCATAAGTCTCCTACTTAAATATTTTCCCTCCCAATAATATACATACAGACATACATGCCTATATATGCATTATATACATACATATATAATATGAGTATATATAGGAAGCATGAATAAAACAAACCAAATCCAAAAATTTTGAAAATTTAAATCCAGATAGATACAGTATGCAAACCTGAGGCATTGTATATATAGTTTTGGCACCCACTATTAGTTAGTAATTGTTGAATGAATTATTTAACAATAACCAGGAACTAACAACATTTTGTTGGCGTTTACCTTTTACTTTAAATCAACTCTATTCTGCTACTAGTTGGATTTGTTTACTTTAAAATGCTTCTGAATGCTTTGAAAGAGATAATTGTTCTAATATTATTGCCAAATTTTTGCCATATTGAAAATGTGCATAACTTATTTTCCTTTTATGACTGCACGAGAACACTATGTTTCAGGTCTCAGTTCAATTCTCTTATGTTCAGTTTGCAAATCCTGCAAGTTCTCACAGATAACTTTTTTAAAAGACTGTAGTGCCCATGTGGCCAAAGCACAGGTCATGACCCTAATGTGAAAATTTCACTAGTTTGCACAACTTCCTCAGAACGTGGTTCTGAATAAATTTGTACTATATCACTGCCTTCAACACACAGTTTAGAATTGCAGCTCTAACAAAGATACAGGCACATACCAGGGTTTCCAAATATTTGCTCAAAAGGGAGCCAGAGAAAGCAGAGTCTGCAGCTAGAAAGTGAAATGCATTATACAATTATGCATCGGTTTTTGGGAAAAGACTACCAACCACCAAAAGAAGGAAAGCTTCAATGAAGTGCATGGCTTGAATGAGCTATAAGCTTTATACATGACTGTCAGTGTTTGTGTGTCAGTGTTAGAAGTACAGTTCGTCTCTCAGAGTCTCACAAGCCAGAGCACAGAGGTGACCCAGGGGAGTGCATGACAGAAAAGGAAAACCAAGGAAGTGGCTGAGGCCAATAGACAAAGCTTTGGCAACTTCTTGATTTGCTTTTTTTAAAGTAGAAGAATATAGATAGGGAAAAGCATTTGACTTTGGAGAGAGTGGGATGAAGATCAAAGTACACAGTACTTTCCTGGATCAGCAACCCACACTGGTCGCTTTCTTTGGGCTGTTTCTTCCTAAGAGGAGATTCCTGTGATTAGGCAGGATTTTGAGAAGAACAATTTCAATTTACAAGTGATGTCTCCACACTCCCTGACTTGGTTTGACAGCAGTGCAGAACAGTTTCTTGGCCACCCAGGGAGAGTTTTCCTCCATGACTCCAGGCAATCAGGTTTTTGCTCCCTTCTTGCAGCCTTAATCCAGTATTGCGCTGGCAAGCACTGAGCCAGTCTAACAGTTTTTGTAAGGTTCTGTGCAAAGGTTGTGGGATGCGCACCAAGCTTAACAGATTGATGTAACGTGAAATATTTATAGGTTATTTATATTATACTCAGTTTAATGTCTGGAAGTAGACTCCAGCTGTTTTTTTCTGCAAGTAGCTGCAAACATTTTTCATTGGTCTTTAAGAGTAATCTGGGGGGGGAGGGGTATGGAAATAAGGCAATCTCTGCACTCTTCTAACATAATTAAAGTCTTCCTGATCTTAACACCTGACCAGATTCATGTTCTCTTAGAGTCTGCACTGAAAAACACCTCTTTGGACTATCGTAGTGGCTCTACCCACTTTGTGAAAAATGATTACTTATAGAAGCCAATCTGTAGTACCCACGTGGCATGTGTTAGCCTTTTACATGAAGCTGAGCAGAAATATGGGGATACTTTCACAAAGGGGAGGAATTGACTCTCAGGGGAAAAGCAGCTGATGTCTGACCATAATAATTTAAATATCGTTCCAATGTTTTTGGCAACCGCCTATCAAAACACAACTAATATATGCCATAATTAGAAACAAGGCAATGAGATAGAGAAGGTAATACCTAATGAAAACGAAAACGTATAATGAAGATTGGTCTCTGGAGAGAGAAGCAAGGGATTTTGAATAATCTGTGTTTGTGTACACAGAAAACAAAAGAATTAAAAACACAATTACTGGGTGCAGAAAGGAGAACAGAAAGAGTAAATACCGAAATGTTTGTAACAAACAGACATGGTCAGAAGAGTAGTAAATGCCCACATGCAGTTGGCATTCAGCAGTGAGTGTGATACATTTATTATCATGGGCAGACAACCAAATGAGTATAAATTGTAGATGGAGAGAGGACATAAAGAGGAAAAAGAAGAAACTTGGTCTGCTTTTGTTGTAAACCATGCTATTAGGTAAATTATGGAAGTGGAAGAGAATTTCATAAGAGACTGAGAGCAAATACTTGAAAGAAAGATCAGTAACATGACTTACAAGTTAAAATAGATACAAATGTAAAATGAAGTCTGCACAGTTATTCCTTGAAGAGAAAGGGATTACCATCAACAGAATTCCACAACTACTTTCAACTCTATTCCTCTCTGTGGGGTTAGAGTTATTAAGCTGCAGTGCATTTCTCAATGACTGAATCATATTCTAAGGTTCAGAATTACAACATAGCACAGGAAATATTTATTTCTCCAATAGCCTAAGGTTCATTGTCTCTTGGTGAAGAATTTTTGTGTCAAATGATACCTTTTAAATCTCCTTCTAATTAAATGCAAAAAGGGAAACAAAAGGGAATGTACCTTTTTCTCTGACTTGTTCAGAAATTGCCCATCTTTTATGTTCAAGTTTTAAATAATAATAAAAAAATCATACTGATACAGAAAAATACACCAGTAGAATTCAAGACAAGGCTTATTTCAGAAAAGTATAAGTATCTTATAAGATTGGGGAGACAATAACAAGAACTACAACTTGAACTAGTTATTACTGAGTACTCTGCCTGAAATAATAAAGAAGATTTGAATTTCCTAAATACAGGTAGAGGTAGTAGCTACTCCTGGACACGGCAAAAAATAATAACTTCCCAATACACATGGGAAAACAAAGACCAATTGCGAAGCCATGCTGACTTTAACCTTGATTTGAACAGAGCCTGGCTCTGACATGGGAGATTGTTAAGACAAAAACTCTGCTACTGCCTTCTCCCCAGGGTGGAAAAATCTCATTTGTTCCTGCCCAAGCATAAGTCAGGACAAGGATCCCCAACCAGATCACAATTAAAGGCTTTAGGCTGCCTCTGAGAAGTGGTTCCAGATTAATTTTTTCCCACTCCTGCCCTCCGAGGATGCTCATGTGATGATATAACTTCATCCTTCTCTTGCTTTCTTCATTGCAGGAAAAACATCAGTCGCTCAGGCAGAAAAAGTTTTCTCTCTCCTTTATTTTCCTTCTCTTTTTTTTTTTTCCTTCTCTGTCTTCCTTTTTTTCATAATTTTTTTGTTGTTGCCTTTTGCTAACTGACCTTAAACAAACTTCTGATTCCCATGATCCACCATGCCACCAAAACTGCAAGGAATATTAAAAAAATTTTCACAATATAAAATATAAAATATATTTTATTTTCACAGAATCTGCCATTATAGAAAAAAAATAACAAAACAAACAAACAAAAACACACAAAAAAAGCCCAAACCAAACCAAACAAACAAAAAAAACTTAAGAAATCTAGAAATGACAATAACAACTCTAGGGAAAGGTAAAGTTGTTGGCCCAAATTGAAGAGAATGGTCCATGGATCAGATACTTCCAGACAGGCTTTGTCTCTTCCTGACAGTCATCCTAGCTACAATCATCTGAGAATTTCAACAGCCCATTCCACAGCACCTGAGTTCTACAAAGGCTCTAGGGTCTGGAATGCACTCAGGAATGAACACATGGAGTAATTAGAGGGGGGAAATGTGTTATTCTTCCGCTGGAAGAGGTGATTAATTACCAAGGAGGGATTTACAGAGTAAACCACACAAAGCTACATCCAGCAACTTCATCTTTCCTTGTGAGCAATAGTTGAATGATCTTCTAAACATTTTTCAAATCATCAGATTCTTTTTTCGATTGTTGTCTTCTATTAATATCTTTATCTTTGGGGTTCATTCTTTCCCCATTCATTTTTCAAGTGCTCTTTCCTTCTCTTTTTTTTTTTTGTAATATATAACCTTCTTCCTGCAAGAATTATCAGTGATTTTCATCCCTTAGCCACTTGAAGCTCTGAGGATATTGTTTAAATGATATTTCCCTTTTCCAGAACTAAAAGATTGAGAACTCAATGATATTGTGATAGACGAATCATTTGAAATTAAAGTAACAGTGCACCCAGAGCTTTTTGTAATGCCTAACTGAACCAGAACCAAGCTTTCACTATTGAAACTGTGCAGGGAGTAATTTCTCCTTTATACATGCTCACATTTCTTCTTAACATGCTTAGTGAAACAAGACAAATGCTCCAAAATAGGAACATGTAGAGCCAGGGGCTGGGTCTTTCCAAGAAAAAGAGGTAAAATATAGCAGAATTCTCATGAAAGACTTTTGAATTTGTCTCAGGATGTTTGTAGCTTTCTATCTGAAGACCCAATATTTGAATGCATTTTGGTTGTAAACCGAGACCTTTGATTTGATAATTTAGTTCATCAAATTGGTTTAAGTCCTCTCACAACCAAACCAGAAATTTCCTTATTCTCTTCAATTTGTAAATCTCATCAGTTGTTAAGGATGACACATTAAAATGATGCTTCATAAAGCATATCAGAAATTTTATGTCTGCAATGTCAGAGCAGAGAGAATCACCATGTAATGTAGCTACATCTGATAAGTAAGACACATACAAAATGGGTTTTTTTAATAAATTAAAGAACTCTGGGATAAAATTACTGATAGAACTAATGCATGGATTTCTACACAACATTTTATCCTATTTATTTAAGGATATTTGAACTAAATAAATTTGGTACACGAACAGAGGGAATCAGTCACAGTGCCCACTGCTGGTTTGTGGGGATTTTTCTTAATTTACCTAATCAATACACAATATAAGAGGAAAAGTGCAACTGCAATTATGTATTCAGGTAGTATACATGGTGTAAGGTGTACTATATCATAATATATTAATATAATAAAAAATTCAGAACATAATAAATAGATAACATTCAGGTGGTTGTATTAAGTGTCCTGATCCACCACGTTTTCTCTTCACTCTGCTAAGTAGGTGTGTTCTGACTGCTGAAATTTCAAGTAGTCTTGAAAAACAAGGGGAATACATGCTGTTATTTCAATCACAAGGGTGAATTTTGGAACAAAAAAATTCATAGATGAAAAGAATCACTGTTGAAATAATCAATAAGAATCTGAGCAATTCGAATTCTCAGCATAAATACGATGATATTGGAATGTGGGTTGGTTTTTTTCATTTGTTTTTTTTTTTTTTTATTTTTGTGTGGGGAGGTTATCTAATTTAATTCAATCTTACGGTCCTTGGACAGCTTTTCTAGGTGTGAAAAGGAGCACTCAGTGGTGGTATTCTCTACAGTTAGGAATATTACCCTGCATTGATTACAACACGGTCATTTCCATCTGGAATCTTCCAGATACCTGGACCGGACTGAAAACAAGAGCAATTACATTTTAAAGCTAGCAAAAGAAGCCAAAGGAGTAGTTTCTCCAGTTATGTACTAAAGTGCACAGAGCTAGATGGGGAGCATGTGCCTACATATGTGTATCAGTCAGTGACACAATTCGATCAAAGAAGCAGTAAACTTGTCCCATGTGTTTTCTTTGTTAATTGCTTTCTTCTATTGTTCAGATTCCAGAGGACATTGAAAGTCCCCAGTAAAGACACAGTATGTCAGAAAGCTTACCAAAACAAGTCTTTTTTTTAAACTTTTCTTTCAGCAACTTGTGAAATTCCTCACCTTCATCTTTCATTCCCCAGGGAGCAGGCTCTGAGGAAGTGGACGGCACCAACAAATAGGCTGCTTTGAAATTACAGACCATTTAACTGAGAAAACCTGAAAGACATAATCTTCTCTTCTACTGACCTTGCAGTTCCCTCATATGAGCCTACCACCATCATATCTGCAGTTACAGACTTTGGCTGTCACTTTCTTCTATATTTTTAACAGATGGATTCACTTGTTAGTACAATTTTTCTAATGCCTGCTTTTAATTTTCCTCTTTCCCCATCCTCAAAGCAACAACTTCAAATGCGATGTTTCCTCTCTCAGAGGCACATCACCATTCCCAACCCTGTGGAGGCTGAGGAGTTTGAGACCTCACTCCACCACCATCAGGAGAGCACCGTGTATCAGATGCTCCACACCAGGGAAGAGCTTTCTGTGAAATACAGAAAATCCTTTCCAGTTGCAAGAAAAATACGATGTTTTGGGTCTATACTCACAAAAGTGTCAGTTGTTTTTTAACATTTAAATGTCTTTCCAATCGATTGACAAATTAAATGCACCTCACTGAAAAGGAGGTCCACGCTAACATTCAAAGCGCAGGATTTTACTTGTAATGGAGAAAAACAAATATTTAGGGTAATAAAACCTTCATTAATGAAGGACTTTCAAGGGAGCCACAGAAGTAAAGCTTAGGCAGCTATTAGCAATCTGACACGATGCTGTTTATTTAGGTCAAGCCTTTGGAGTGTCTGTTAGCCCTGTAATGATTTGTTAATATCTGTAATTTTCCTTAAGGCTAAACAAATGAGGAAGCCATGTTGTTTTCCACATCATTGGACCTAGCATGCTCCAGCAAATTACCATGGCAACCAGAAAGAGTATGCCTGGTGTGAAGAGAACGGTGTAGGCCTCATTTCCTAAAAACATATTCCTACTGAGGTTGACTCACCAATTAAAACACTTTTCTGTCCTCCAGGGTTTCAGAGTGCAAATAGAGACATGAAGCCCAGCTGATCAGCTGCTTTACCTGTGCAAGTCACTCTTAACAATTGTCTAAATATAGGAAAAATATCCAGCAATCAGGGAAATAGGTACTTCTGGAATTTCATCAAGGACTGGATTACTCCTTAAAAAAAAATTTTAAAAAATTAAATTAAAAAAAAAAGATCGCTTTGAAGAGTGGATAGAGACAGTTCTTGTGGTTTTCTGATTACTGAGTAAACAGTTTGAGCAAAGGGGTGTTCTCCAAACCTTGGAAGATGCTCACAGTGCATCTTCTACAGCATCAACAATAACATGTTTTGTCATCAGCCCTCTGTCAGTGTGTCTGAGTCACACACATTTGTTATAAGTGAGGATTAATTATAGACCTAATAAAAAAAGAAAAGATATGAGACTGTGGAATGACTGTTCCAATATAGCTTTTAGGCATCATTCATTTTCTTATGATCAGCTGCTCACAAGTTGTTTTTATTCAACAGAACCAAATTTTACAAAGAAAGGAAAGCTTTATAGTACCATCAATTAATTAATTGTCTCACCATGTTATCAGTTTGCTTAGCACAAAATTGTGGCTACAGCTGATTCAAACCAAAAATTATCTGTAACAATTTTTTTTTTTTTTTGGTACACTGGACTGATTTAGAAAAGAAGCTAGAGGAAATTGAGAAATAAGATAGAACTGCAAATACTGGCAATAAAGTAACATTTTTTTCAAAGTTAAATAATTGATTTAGTAGGTAGTCATTGTCAAAAAAGAGATCAGGTCTGATTAAACAGTGACACTAGACACTGGACTCCGTATAAGATCTGTCTTTACTCATTTACAGCTGATCATGTAAATGTGTCTTATTGGAGAACATCCATCACAAAACTCCAAAAATTTTCAAACTCTTCAGAGATGTAGCTAAAACAGTCATCAAAGACAGAACACTAATAAAAACCATCTATATATAGTGCTATCCTATTCAGATAAACACTGAACACATAGTAGTTTTTAGTTTTCAGTCATGAGTTTCTGAACAGAAGTAAATACAAAAGCATCCTTGTATTATTCTATTCCCACTGAGCAAAGCAGAACACGGCATTATGCTTATTTAGTACATGCAGGGCATGCATTTATATGTGAGATCAGTATAAGACATGAGATGACGTATGCTTAACATATAGACCTACATTTTGTACTCTGTTCCAAATGAAGGACACACAGAAGAAAAGTAGATCTGTCTACAGCCACAAGTACATATCTATTAATTTTAAGATGTAGGTAAGTCCCTGTTAAAATTTTACATACCTATCTTCTATTGATTTCCTTTAGAATCTCAGGTGGGTTCGAGTCCTATTTAAACACCTAAATACTTTACTGACTTCCTTCCATTTTACTGACTCCCATATCACGGTAAGTATACTCAGAACTCTAATTCAGAAAAATAGCTGCTTCTAAACTAAGAACATTAACACCCACTCTATTACTCTCCCTAGACCATGACTCAAAATATAATTCTGCCCACTCCAGTGAATGAATGTGATTCCCTGTTATTGAATCTAACTAGCTAAATACATTCTGTTTAAGAGTTATCTTGTAGATAAACTCAATAACTGCCTGCCCTGGACAATCAACAGCAAACTGTGGCTATGTTTTTAGCTCACTAACTAATCAGCATTTCCTCTAACAGATTCCTAGGCACAGTGCTGTCCAATTTGACAGAGCTCATTAGTTTTCAGCTCTTGAGGAAAACAGTGTTGCTATAAAAATTTTCATGAAAAGGCCAAATAAAAATTGAATTTGCATGCACTTCTGCATGCTGAAACTGCTAAGACTTCTTGCTTTAAAGAAAAATGCCACATTTTAAGAATTACTTTAAAATACTAAATTTTACAATGGATGGAAACAATATAGGAAATATATAGCGCCATATAAAAATGATCAATTCTGACTTGTAATATTGAGCTCAGTTGTGGTTGACTCACTCTCAGGAAAGATAAAGTAGAGATTGATGAATTTCAGGGTAGAGATAAAGGTAAAGTAGGATTTATATTGGATGAGAGATTAACCTAGACAGAACAAGAGTAACAGGAGACTTGATGGAGGTATACAAAATTGCTACTGGTATAGTAATAAACTGATCAATCTCTTCTTTTATTAATCTTGTCCCATCATATAACAACATAGGATTGCAAATTAAAAGGCAATAAATTCCAATTAGAAAGAGAAGTATTTATTTACGAGAGACATAGCACTGTGCAAGGTCATTAAGTGAAATACTGTGGATACAGTTGAGAAAGAAGGCTAATGTTACTACCATTAATGCCTTCTTTAGACATGCAAGTCATTATAAATTAGTATTAAATCTTATGTCATGGGCTATATAGAACTTGCAATTTGTCCTTACGTAGTTCTACTTGTCTATTGACTTGGTTCGCTGACAAAGATTTTACCTCCCTCCATAGAACCTACTGTCAGCTGCTGCCAGCTTATTCTTTATAGATTTTAATTTTGTTTCACTGCCTACTGGTTGTAATTATCTCAGATGCATGAAAATAACATTTTATCAACTGCTTTTTATCCTTTTCCATTTGGCAAACATTAGTTACTTGTGTGTGTTTTGAGCCAAACTGAAATCAACACATCTGTTTCAGTTTAATATCTACAGTTTATATAACAAGACCTATGCAGTAATATGATGTCTTTACAGTGGTGTTTCCTACCCAGTGAAATCAGGCCAAAACACCTATGGCACTTTAGAACTTTACTGATTATAGGAAATCAAGGCCTTGATAATATATCTTTGCTAAAAGATACCTTTAATTATGTCAAACAACCTTCTTGTTTTTGCCAGCATTATCAATTGCTCAGGAAATAGTGTGCTTAGTGAGTTATTACTTTGGAGTCAGCAGATGGGGTACAAACAATCTCAGTTCAAGAGTTGCAGAAATAATGGGAATTGTTTTGTTTTTCAAATTCCCAGTGATGAAGTATGCAACTTAAATAACAAGAATTGGGTAGTGCTTTTGGCATCCCTTGATACCAGGAATAGCTGCCACTGAAACCAAGAATCCTTCAAGTGACATCCATATGCAAACCTGCCTGAGGACACATGGGTTGAATTTGCTTTGAAGAGGTGCAACAAAGCACAAAATTCCAGTTTGCTTTCAAATAATCAGCCCTTAGTGATAAGGGTATTTGGATCCAAATACAAATTGTCATCAGTTTTCAGATGTTTGTTCTGTGGCTTGAAGTTTAATCCATACCACAGTAAATAAACGAAAAGCAAAACTAGTAAGATTTAGACTCATGACAGCTGTTGCTCAGATTATAGTACCCTCATGTCAGGACCCCATGGGCATCGGTAAGTCTTCTCCTGATGAAGCCTGCCACTATCACCAACCTGATCCTGTTCAGACCTTGTGGGGTAGTGTCGGGGCTGATAAGCACCCTGCCTCTGCGGAGGTCACCCTTGGCTCCTCATATATCCTCCCTCATGAAGGGAACCTACTCTTGCCATTCCCTGACACCTTAGGCATGTCTTTCTAAAAATTTCAACATGGATTTCATTATGACAGTGATTTTCACCTGAGTAGATGATTTCTTTAACCTTCAGCTCTGTGTATTTACTTTGAGCCCAAACACCCATCTGGAGTCTTCCAGTGTGGTTTTATCCTGTCCATCAGTTTGTGCCATTCTGAGTAGTTGTATCCACCAACTGAAAGCATGTATGAGAGTGCTAAGGAGATGAAAAATAGTCCCACAGTTAATTTCCAAGGAGAATCCAAAAGTACAGCAATTTTCTGCAACCATCCCGAAATGACCCTTTCTGGAAATCCTTTTCAGTTGGTTCCGGGAACTGTGATGGGCAGTACAGGCAACAAAGTGTGAAGCCCCTCACTTCTGACAGGTTCCTTGCTCAAACTCTATATTTGGCCTTCTCTGCAGTTCCAGAGGAGTTTAAATTGCTTGGTCATCGAGCTATTAACTGGATAAAAATGTAACTTTTACCCTTTCTGCTGAACCTGTCTCACTGTCAAGAAAAAATTTCAAAATTCATTGGCTGGAGAGAAAATACAGAAGAGAAAGGTTTTATTCCACAGCTTATCAACAGGAGATTTTGTTTAAAACGTCCTGGATTTGGACTGTTCTTCAATAATAGTTTATGATTTCTGTCAAGGAACTGTTTAATGCTAAATATACAAATATTTGAAAATAAGACCAGTTTCCTCCTTCTGTCTCTTACAAATCCGACTAAAAAACCTCTTCTAATGATACATTCAATGGATCACAAACCACCTAATTTGTTCAGTGCCTTTGGCTCACCTGGATTTCTTTGTCAGAGAAGTATTAACTTCTCATTCTGGTCACACGACACAGATCGTTCAGCTATAACTTAAGGGGATTCATAGCAATGATAAGGTATCTACATTTACTTCATGATAATTACACTCTCTGAGCCTACTCAAAGGCAAAAGGCCACCTCACTATAACTAAGGGTCCTTAAATTTCTCAGGCTCAGGTCAACCTCTCGGTTGTACACAGAAGTGATCAAGAATAATTCTATCTAAGTTGTGGAAGGTCTAAAGAGAAAACTTAAGACCTTAAGTCCTTCTAAATTCCTAAAGCTGTATTGCTAGACTTAGTTGAAACTCGGAGATCATTCTTCACTCAAATGTTATGTGCTGTGTTCAGTCTGCATAACTTGAGCTGTACCTTTTCCAGTCCTGTATTAGGAGCTTCAACTTCAAAGGATCCTTAGTCAAAAAGACGAAGCCTCCTACTTCACCACACCACTTTGGAAAAACTTATCCTTTCTTATTCAATACAAAAACGGCATTTTTCCATAATCCTCTTCCACAGTAATGGATTTCCAGAGCTAATGCTATGAACTATAGCAAATTTTGGAGCTACTTAATACCGTCTTTTTAGCAAAATCTACATTTCCCCCTTTTACCATGTTTCTTATTTTCTACCAAATCAGCAAGTGCTGTTCTATGTTTTGGAATTGTGAGAGGTAAAATTGGACAATAAATCCTTACATGCTGATATCTTATGTTTTAGCAGAGGAACAATTTATATTGAATAATAAGCAAAACAATTTTCAGTTAAATGACTGACAAAAGAAATCATTGTTCATTCTTGCACAATGAACCATGAAAACCAAATTGAGGTAAGAATGAAAAATAGAGATGGTAATTTCATGCTGCAGGCAAAGCACTGGGGACTTGGAAACTATCTGAGCTCATTGTCACTAGATTTCATTGAAACTCAAGAGGATGCACTCATTGAGAGTTTATCTGTACATTTTTTCTTGATTTCAGTCCACCTACTTTCAGTTTTACCCTTTTTGGTCTCACTGGGAGCTTCAGATCCAAATGATTTCAAAACAGAGCAAACTTCACTTGAAATCATTCTTCTCATGAAACTCACCTAGAATTAAGTTTTTTCAACCCAAAATCATGAACAAAATCATCAAAAATCTTATCATAAAAGATACAATACATTCAAAAATGAGGCATGCCTTAATGATCATATATGTCTACTTTTATCTCTATAGAAAATAAATATGGAAATTGGACAACTAACAAGATGTCATGCGTATTTCATATAGTTAGTAATTCTGACAAGGCAATTCTCATTTAAAACAGGATATGATTCAGAAGCCCTCACACACTTGCATGATGCCATCCAAGTCCTTCAGGTTACTTATGAGAAAGATGAAACTGTGATCAATTCCATTTGAGTTTCTACATAAATCATTGATACATCAGATCATAGATATAGCTAGTCAAATAACAGCAGAGAAAATGTGTCAATTTGCTGATCAGGAGGACTTGTAAAAGTACATTACCTGTTAGGTCTATTAAAAAGGAAAAAAAGAACAAAGTGAAAGACATCATTACTCCATTATTATATATAAACACATGGTGCAGACATCTTGAACGCCATGTGCCATGTTGGACCCCCATCTCAAAATATAAGAACTGGAAAATTTCAAGGAAGAGAAACATGGGAGATCAAATGTGTGGAATAGTTTTTGTGCAAGGAACAGATGATCAGACTAGGGCTTTTCAGCATGAAAAAAAAGGATGCCCAAGGGAGGATGTGACAGAAGTCGATAAAATCAATAGCATAAAAGGGTGAATAGGAACTGATTGTACTTTGTACAATCAATACAAGAGCACTTGCTAGTATAAAACAACACAAACAATTCCAAGAAATCCCAGTTCAACTACCTACCTTAATATTCCACAGTACCAATATTTATCTTTAAATGCACACAATTGTCTGAAAATCTATCCAGTATGATCAGCTACACAAATGCTGTCAGATCCTTTCTGAACACTAGGACAGCTTGAATAAGGTGAATGCCCACATCACGGAAATGGGAAATATATGCAATTGTTTCAGAATGGGGTTCAGCTTCAGTGCTCACTGATGGAATTAATTGCACGCATTTCCTACTTCCTTGATGTTTCTGCAATGTGGAAATGTAAACAGTTTCCCAGACCACAGAAAAACAGGTTTTTCTGACATTTCTTTTGAAAGATCTCATACCTATCCTGATCTCCTGGTAAAATTGGCTACTAAATTAAAAACAAGCCTTTTCGGAAGGTTTTTGTGTCTACTTGGACATCTGCCCTTGTCCTCTGCTGTCCTGCCGATACTGTCTGATGGCAATTAATATGCATCCCTGTATTTTGGACCAAAGGCTCTGGAGTATCCTCTGCTAACAATACATGAAAAATATTATTCTGATAAACCTTCGCAGTGAAGGCATATTAATCAAGTGACAGGATCATTAAAAGCACACAGCAAAGATATAACTTGAGGTGATATGACTGCAGCAGATATGCCTGACTAGAATTAGGGAATATCAAATTAAAATCTATGGTGGTATGTTGGAAAAAAATGAAATGAGATATTCTTCTCTGAAAGTACAGTTAAATTGTGTCACTTATTGACAAAGAATGTCATGAATGCCAAAAGATTTCATGGTTTCCCCAAATTATTTAATACAGCAATAAAAGGACAAGACATCAACACCTGTTAAGCACAGACATAATGCCCACGATTAGGGAAATACTGCAGATTGCTGGAAGTTAATTAATTATGACCATCACTTATCCAAAAGTGTTACCCGTTTCTGGCCACTTTCAGATACCAGTTTAGGCGGTTCTTTGGTCCAACCCACCATGGCTGTTCTGCCTTGATACCTTCAACATTAGTTCAGGTTGTCACATGCAGACATCCTCTGCTTCTCTTTTCTCATCAGTAACTTGTTGACTGAAAGACTGAGCAGTGGGTAGCTACTTGCTTGTTGAAAACTGTAATAGGTTATGTCCCACTATGTCTCACTATTATCTCCAAATCAGAGCACTTCCAGAACACAATTTGTATTCTGTGCTTTTGCAAGAACTTTGCAATCTCTCTGCACATTTGGTCAGGCAACTGATATATCAGAGACAACTAGTCCCCCAGGTGGACTGGTTTGTCCACCTAAGCTCCTGTCATGCTGTGGTTTGTCTTGGCCAATATGCTAACAAGAATATTAGTAATAATTCCTATTGTTATTACTACTGTGTAAAGTTTGTGTGGCCCTCTGGCCTCCACGAATATGCTCTGTCATCTGCCTTTATTCATCCCTTGACACTTTTACAAATGTTCTGGCTCCCTGCCTGTGATCTCATACGCAGTATTTACTGTATTTAGCCAAGTGTCTTTATTTTGTTTAATCGTGTCTCTCATGGTCCATGACACAGTGCAAGGGCAACATTTACCTATCTCAGTTTCCATGGTGGCAAGCAAATGCTACTGGAGCATGACTATTTTATCTGGACACAGGGAATCACTGGGATCACCTCTTGCTGCAAGCCCATGCCAAGTTGAACATCAGAGGTTCATGCAACCAAGGATTAGAGATTCTGAACACTAGGGTGAGAATAACTTGCAGCTTTTGGTTACATTTACAATATTATGTGAAATATATATATGTTATAAATGTTGCTGGGTTACAAAGATGAAAATGGAGAGCAGAAGTGGATAAGCAAACCAATAATATTAACACAAAGAAACATTACCCCAAGGATGCTCAGAAATTCTTGTAAAAATTGTAGCATTCAGCTTCCATGATAAACGAAAAGTCTAGCCTCCCTATTGGTTTTGACAGTCTTCTCTGGTATCTGCCTTCCATTAATTCCTGTCAGGTAGAAGGTTAGTGGAATGACTTGTTTCAGCACATTATGTTCATCTCCTAAGAATCAGCTGCTGTATCTTATTCTATGCAGTTTGTCAAAATGTGATGATTCATTACACTAGGTCTATATGTCAATATCTGTATTTGAATAATACAAAGATAAACTTTCAGGCCAATACATCTGGCTTACTATTATACAAATTTATTATTTGCATTAGTCTGGCTCATCATACTTATGGACCAAAATAGATACAAGTTATTGTGCAAATACAGAATAAAATGAAGATCCCACCAAGAACAGATTCAAGATATAAGAATTACTGGAAGTGGCATCTAGCTAAAAAGTCAGTTTACCAGTGGCCCCCCAATGGCTATTTAGGATCAGAGTGAAGAAGGACTTTAAAAAGCACTTTGAAGGGAAACAGTGAAGTATTTTGAGTGGTGAGGTGGCAAATGCTGTCTTGTAACTGGAGAGTCATCGTTCTTAAACTGTGAAGTGTGTAATTGATACAAAAATCCTAAGATCTTAATTAGAAAAAAAATATATATATTTTTCATTCCACCCATTTCTCATTTCAACTTGGAGAATATTCCCTCCACCAATAACAGCCTGGCCAAACCACTTGATTCTGTCACTGTTAGCGACTGCTATGGGGAAAGGCCATTTATGTCCTCTGTGGCAATGAGTTAACAATGACTTGATAATGCTCCACCACCTGATGCAATCAGCTTGCTCTCCACACATGGCAAACCAAGCCTGAACTGTGAAATTGCATCCTATAAAATTGTAGATGTCTCTGCAGAATAATACTTCATTGAAAGTTTGCAGGTATTTTTTTGCTGACTTGGAGAATATTTATATATTTTCCCCTCTAGAAGAATTTTCATGCCGTTATTTTTTTCCCCTCAAAGGCCACTTTCAAAAATATAAATGGTAATTATGTAAAACACGTGAGGTTAGTGCTGAATCCCTGATTTTGGGATTTCTCTGTAGAAAGCCACTGTATCAGAAATCCAAATGGATCTTAGAAATGAAACAGAGCATCTTTTTCCAAAATCAGTTTCACTAAGAGCATCGCACATGCAAATTAAATGAGTTTTCATGTGACATTTCAAAAGCCGTTAATTTCTCTTAGCACTTTCACTTGCTAGAGAGGATTAAGTTATAAAAGATGAGTAAGTAAATCTAACAGCTCCTTGTGGCTGAAAGGGGCAGGTCCTGCCACTTCACAGAACACCACAATCATGGAATGGGTAAGATTGGAAGGCACCACTGGAGGTCATCTGGTCCAGCCTCCTTGATCAAGCAGGGTCATCCTAGAACACATTACTCAGGATTGCATACAGGCGATATCTCTAGTGAGGGAAACTCCAGAGCCTCCCTGCAATCTGTTCCAGTGCTTGGTCACCCACACAATAAGGAAGTTCATCCTCACATTGAGGTGGAACTCCTTGTGTTCCAGTTTCTACCTCTTTCCTCTCATCCTATTTCTCTGCACCACCTAGAAAAGCCTGACTCCATCCCCTTGGCTACCTCCCTTCAGACATACATGCAACATTTGTCCATACACTTCATCCACACATTCTCACTCTGTCGCTGGCTCTGGTGTTTGTCAGATTCCTGTGTAAATCAGTTCAGTAATGTGGCAACAAAAAAAAAAATCTAAGAAGGTAAACTTTTTCTTCTGGGGTAATAAATTGAATTGACTGAAAAGAGGCTGTAGTGAGTGTCAGAGCCAAATTAGTAGCAAGTCATAAGTCTGGGAGTTGAAGGGATGGGACCTCTCCATTCCAGCACAGATGGTTTAAAAGCTGGAGGGGAACAGAGTGGTTGAGAGGACCTTTTTGAAGGACCTCTCCAGTGACCTGTGCATTCTTAAAGCAGCTCATCTCATGCAGTTTTACCTGAAGAATCACATACTCAGCCTTCTTCCTGTCAGTGGGTAGACAGCACTTTCTTCTTTAACACCAATTACCCTGTATTTAATTTCTGCTTGAAAAAAGAAAATGTAACAGGTTTCTGGCACAGTTATTTAGCCCCCACGAAAAGAGACAGATGTCATGGCCTGGCCACGCAAACTCACTATTGCAACCAATGTCCAGACACAGTTTTAATACTAGAGTTCTTCCACTCTCAAGAATATATCATGTTTTTAAAAGAAAGGGTCATCAGGCCTCGCAGAATGCCTGGAAAAAATATACACTTTTGCATATTATATGTTACTCTTGATAGATGTTGATCTTGAAGTTTTCATCTGGAATTACTATATAGAACAATCCTGAACTTGCAGTTATTCCACGTTGTCTGTTCTGCCTTTAGCAATCCCAAATCAAAACGGAATATGACTATCTCATCCCACTCTTCCAACCCTTTACAGAAGCACTGAGGACTCCAGTATTGGACCATGTGGTTTTGAAGGCATGATGCAAAGCAGAAACAGCAGCAGAAGTAATGATAGTAAAAAGTGTTGTAAGCCACTCTAACACTATGCCCACTTCTTTATTTTTGAGCCACAATCTGAGGCTTGGCTTGAATCTTCAGGGAAGCTTCAATTTCTGACAGCTGGAGTGATGCTGAGAAATGCAGTGAAGAAAGACACTCATCCAGTGGCAAAGTATTCACATACCAAAAAATGGTATTGAAGATAATGAAGCTGCTATAGTTTTAAACAGGAGGTTACTGCTTGGGGGTTTCAGTCTGCAAGATCTGCATGACGTACCCGTGGCATCCCTCTGGCAGCTTCCATAAAGCTTTTGCCTGCAGATACTGCAGTTCTGGTTGCAGCACTGGATCTCATCCATGAAACAGTCAGGGCCACACTGTCCTTTTCTGTACGTACCCCAATATCACCTATACAGCATTTTGCCCATGCGTTTGCAGAGGATGGGGAGCTAGTAAAGCTGTTTCAAATGTCACCTGATTTGTTACCTCTGGTTTTATTCTCTCATTCCCCAAAATAATTCAGTCATCAGAGAAGTGAAATTCAAATACTTACAAATGACAGTTCTTCTCACAGTTGGAAGAGATTCTACCTGTGTTAAAACTGAGATGAAATCAATGCTCTGGTTGCCTAAAGCGGATGCTAAAAATCCTGTCCCTAATTCAGATTCTTAATTCTTATGCAAGCTGCCAGAGTACATCTCTGGGATATAATTTAAAGATATCTACTCTTCTCTGGAGACTTGCTTATATTGTCTTGCTTATTAGCCCCTTTGGGGTGAGCTGACTATAATTTCTATCCAACTTTATACTAACTTTATTTAAATCTAAAAATTTTCCGGTAGTGACAGTGAAGAATGAACACAGAGCCTCAGAAATCTTTACCCTACATAAATTTAGGAACTTATGTCAGTAAATATCCAGGCATGAGGAAACATTCACTCCCTGTAATGTCTGCCACAAGCTAATTCTTTGAAATACACAGAACCAAGCAGAGAACTTCCAGGATTTTCTGGACTTAAAGACATAAATAAAACAGACTGCATGTGTTTGGCAGGAAACCTACTTGACGAGGGTAAAATTAATCTCCATACTGAGCATCAATATCAGCCTGAGCAGCACTGATGTACCAGTTAAATCCTATTTCAAGAGTTCTGTTAGGACTTCATAGGGCTTTGTTTTGGCCTCTTTGAGTTGTAGAGATTTTCATTCTAAGTGATTTCTTTTCTTGCCAAGGTTAATTAGATCCAAGCTTTGGTTTGTTTTATTTTTCTGAGTTGAAAGGTAATTTTCATTTCTTTTCATCTCATTGTAATGTTAAGGTATTCATCTGAAATTTGAATTGTAAAGAAAAACATGAAAAATCATGGGACTTGCAACAGTTTTATGTATTTTGGCAATACTGAGAACAGATTGCTGCCAATAAACTGTTTGAGGCAGATAGGAATTAATTGGAGTCATGTGGTTTTCAGCTGACGTTGAGGGGGAAAAAAGGACAGATCTTAAACACAATTCAGATATTCCTCATACAAAGGTGCTTGAAATGTGGAATTTGCCATATGGTCCATACATGTAAACATGTTTCATCATGATCTACAGCACAAATATCTAGTGATGTGGACAAACAAAAGAAAGATAGATTCTGCATGCTTGAGGAGATAGTGGCATTGGAGTGAGCAAATTTGCTGAGAATAAATCAGAAATTATATTTATAGTGTGACTACCTGAATGGGCTGATTGCTACACTACTGTACTATACCAACCACGTAAAGTGGCAGTCCCTACCACAGAGGTTACAGTCTAGTTCAGACTACTGAGGTCTAAAAGGATTACTGTCTGATAGCTGAGGGTGAGCAAGTGTCTTGGTGGCTTCAGTCTTTAGGTCCACACAGGCCTATAAATGCCTACATAACTTCCAGCCACTAGACGTATCTCTTATTGATACCAACAATTCTAAAACTCTATGAGGAAGATATGATCTGATAATTGAAACATAGATACACAATAAAATTATGCCTGCACAAGCTACCTCCCATAGGCTGAGAAATGGTATGCATGATTAGCTCAAACTAAGGATCTAAGGAATTTATTACTTCACAGGTGACCAGATTCAGAGCACGTGCCTAAATTTTGCCAACACTTAACAGAGTTAAAGTGACACCTGACAAGCTGGTAAGCTACCATAGCAAATTCATGCGTGACCTTTGCTTTCCACTAATGTTAGTGTAGAGAACTATGATTTTATCAAAACACACTGTATGTGATTGAGACCTAGCCTTAAAGAAAAAGACTTGTTTCCTATAAGGCTTTCATCAAGTCAATGCACACTCGGGACTTGTGAGTAAAATTTCAGACGAAGGCAAATTTCAAACTTTTCCAGAATTGGTAAACTGTGAGGGCAGGAGATCACTGCTACATAAACTTACATCTTATTTTATCGAGGTCAGGATTACAAGCAGTTTGCAACTAAGTCTTCTTACCAAATAAACACCACATTGCATTTGCAGGGCTTTATGAACAGTGATTAGTTCACATGCAGAAGGCATGCATTACTAACTCATCCACTGAAGCAAAGTTCATTCCCTAGAACAGTCAAATGAATTCCTTCCCTCAACACAGTATTTGCTACAGCGAATATAAGAAAACATTGTTTGCAGATCAAGAAGTAAAACATGCAATAGGTATGTTACTTTATGCTACTGCATATTTCTTCATTGTGCTACTGAATGTTTATTTTTAAATGTGATTGGTGTTGAATTTTCCCGGAACATTTTAACTGAATAAAGCTGCCTAGTCTCATAACAGAATTTCTTTTAGACAAAGACAACAATAATTAACAATTAGGACACAAGATTTGACTCGACAACTTCTTTCCCACAGCAAAATATATTACTAGTAATGTTAGGCAGCAATAATTTACAATCTTTTATTCACACCATATTGCCATAGTGTTCCAGCAGAGAGGAGACTATTTCCAACACATGTATCTTTTAGGTATAGGGAAGCCAAATTTAAGGCAGTGTTCCAAAATATTTGAATTCTACCTCAGACTGCGAATTTGATATTTTCTGAAGAGAAAACTGGTCTATTTTTGGATAAGGGCGATGTATGTGTGTGTGTGTGTGTGTGTGTGTGTGTGTGTGTGCATGTGTGTGTAAAAGACTGACAATCCAACCTTGCCTTCAAATGAAGAAAATTTAACAGAAATCTTCAGTTTTGCCTATGCTAGGCACATTTCTAGAATATGATGGTTGATAGATTCTACCTTCTTTTCTGAGTGTATGGAAGGCAGCAATATAAGTGGTGATGAGCTAGTTGAGCTATGAGTAGTTTATAGTTCAAACAGCCTACCCTGTTTAAGGACCCACTTTCAATTTCTTTGTGGAATTCTGGAAGGTGTATGCTAGGTTGAACTAATCAACTGTGGGCAAATGGCAGAATTACAAAACCTGGAAAGAACGGCTTTAGAAACGGGTCCATTGCAGGAGGCAGCTTCCCGGGATCAAGCAAAGCAAAGAAACAACAACTACTTGCGTTTTTATTGTAAGGGTCCCCCCTGAACTGTAATTCCCCCCCCGATTCCACGTGGTCTATTCAGAACCATGCCTCCCCTCCCCGATCGTGGACTCAGCCCCTGCACAAGCAGGATTGGTTGCCTCACCCCCCTCTCCCCAATCCCTGGTTCGGTTACCGGAACATGGTCCTCCGGTATTCCCATTGCCCAATAGAGCCCTCAGGCCACTCCTTTTCCCCCCAGACCCTGGCCAAATCACGTTCCCTTTTCTAGCCCTCCCCCTGAACCGATATAAACTGCGGGAGTTTGAAAATAAAGGTCTTTCCACCCTGGTAACTAGAAAGGTTGGTTGCTCTCTCCCCCTGCCGAAAGAGGGTCACGCGAGTGAGTACCTCTCTGGGAACCCCAAGCGGGGAGTCCACATTCAATTCCCAGTTAACCAACGTTGACTTTAACTCTGCATAATGACAAAGCCATGGTGTCTTTAAAAGCCAGTGTTATTTTAAATGTAATGATGGCTCAGAAAAAGAATTCTACACCATGGAGTAGTGATTGGCGAACCCACACAATAGTGATGGAGCAAGAATTGAAGACAAGCTGAATAGTTTTAAAGAAAGAAAGGGATAAATCTGTAAAACCATCTCACTGTCCCCACAAAGCTAATTCTAAATCCCACTCAGCTGCTGTTTAATCTGGGAGATGCCTCATCCTGAAGGTCACGGAATCACAGAATATGCTGAGTTGGAAGGTACCCACAAGGATCATGCAGTCCAACCCTTAGCCTTGCAAAACACCACCCTCAAAAGTCACACCATGTGCCTAAGAGTATCATCCAAACGCTTCTTGAACTCTGTCAGGCTTGGCGCTGTGACCACTTCTCTGGGGAGCCTGTTCCAGTGCCCAACCACCCTCTTGAGTGAAGAACCTCTTACTACTATCCAGCCTAAACTTTCCCTGACACAACTTCAGGCCATTCCCTCAGTTTCGGTCACTGGTCAACTTTGAGAAGTGCCTGCCCCTCCTCTTCCCCTCATGAGGCAGTTGTAGACTGCAATGAGGTCTCCTCTCAGTCTCCAGGCTGAACAGACCAAGTGACCTCAGCCACTCCTCATACAGGTTCCCCTCAAAGCCCTTCACCATCTTTGTTGCCCTCCTTTGGGCACTGTCTAACAGCTTAATATCTTCCTTATGTTGTAGTGACCAAGATGTGCTTTGCAGAGGTATCTAAACTAGTTCCTAATACCCAAGTGATAAAGGAATTCTCTCTAGAGAGCAATAAGTTTATAAGTCTTATCAGAGAAGTTCTCCTGCAAGTGTCTGGTGCTTATGACAGTATTCTGAGAGGGGAAAGAGATTGATGCAGGTTTTCTTAAGGAAGACACAAAGACAAACCTGGACCTCCTGCATACTAAGGAAGTATTGTGCTCACTGGAGCATTAGACAGAGGCAAAACATTTCCCACGCCTTTCATTGCATTTGTTTGGGCACGCAGGTCTCAGCAAAACCCACCTGGTAAGAGCTAAGTACCACGATCTCCAAAGGTGCAGCAGAGTGTAGCACTCTCCTAAGCTTTTTCTCAGAGTCACATTTCACAGGTCAGATCATTAGCCTTTTTGAACCTTGTCCACAACCAGGTCTCTAGGGGTCATTCATGGCATGAAGGCATAACCTGGGCTGTAGAATCACAGTGTCTTCTGATGGCACAGTGCTTTCCAGATGATGCCTAAATCATTTTGTGAATCTAATTTGAAGTCTACAAATTGGGAAAGGATCAATGTGATGTAGAAATAAAAAAAAAAAAAAAAAAAAAAAAAAAAAAAAATAAAAAATCATAAAGTAGGAAAGAGAAAGGCTATATTAAGGTCATTTCCCATTTTAAAAATGGTGATTTGGACATGAGTTTTGTGGCATGGAAGAGTTTACAAGCAGATAAGTTATATTATTTTTGCTGTGCTTTCTTAGTTTAGAATTGGTACAATTGAAAAAGAAAGAAGGAATCACAGTGACAAACTGAAGACAAAAAAAGTAATTCTTCATTTTGGATCCACAAAAATGAATAATAGGTAGGTGTCATTTTAAATAAAGAAGCACGGAAAAAGCAATGTGCACTCAGTTTTGCAACACTCTAGGTATTAAGAAAGAACAGCAAAAGGCTTAGCTGTAGAAAAACACAGTTCTGGAATAATCGATCTCAATCCACCCCACAGTCAGCTGCACTTTAAAATTCTCTATTTCAACGAGACCTCCCAAGGTCCTCTTTCAGCAGGAAAGTGGTTTCTCCTCTACATGCAACCACACAGGTTCTTAAAGTACTTAAAATATAAGTAGGCTGTTCTAGGTGCATGGCCTCTCAACAATACCTGTCCAAGAACTCAGCACACCAGTTTGCTCCTCCCAGATGTGAAGTGATATGGAGCTTCAGGTAGGCCACTTCTTCTCTTTGTCTGTCATACATAAAATGAAGATTATGACAGTCTTCATGTTGAATAGATAAGGCAAGAGTAGCGATGTTATTATTCAAACTAATTATCACAGAGACTCCTTGCCATACTATTTGCTTTCTGAACCTTCCTTCAAATATTTAAACTCTTCTGGATTGCTCAGTTTGGAATCTTAAACAAAGCATAGGAATAAATCTACTTGTAAATACGCCCCAAGAAGGACATTCCAATTATCCTGAAGTTTTATTATTTAACCTGAAGCAGTTGCACCATTTCTTACGTAGATGCATGGAAGTGGTGGACTTTGTTTACTGAGGGCACACATTTTTAAGCTGTTTTCTAGTCCAATGAAATGTCCTGAGAGAACAAGTCATTCAAATGGTTTATAAATGTGGTTGTATATGAGTATCCATAACTGAGGGGATGTATCACTTTGTCTTTTCTGGTATCATTAATGCAGAGCAACATTTTGCATAGACAGGCGTAGGTATATGATATTGCTTCCCATAGGAAGCTTTTAACTAAAATCTAGAGAAGTATGAAAAAAACCCTCTATTAGATACTGATACACCAGCAATATTCTTCATGTCAAATGCCTTACAGCTGTGGATGACTGCCATAGAAGAAGAGAGTGAGCTGTTGTCATGTAAGCTATTTAATTGAGCTAAACTACAGTGCAGGACACAGTCTAAATTAATCAGGGGACTGAAAAGTGCAGGGACTCTTCATATGAAATGGGAATATGCGCCACACAAGCCAATGGTAGTAGGGGGTCTCTCTCTGGGGACAAGGCTTGAACTAGATAGATTAAATCAACTAAAAGCTATGACTGCAATTCACATTCTCTGTTTTGTATTGCACTGTGGTACTAGTAACAGTAGCACACAGAGGTTTTAAACAAAAAAAATCCTTTCTTTTGCTGAGACTTGTCTACACAGGGAAATTCAGTAGTATCTTTATATCAGCATAACTCCCCTTGTGGACACTCTTCCTTCAGAATAATTCCAGGATAATTACAATTATGCTGTATAATTATGTTGCATAATTATAACAGTGAATATCTCGGTGTAAACAAGCCCTTACTCTTTAGCTAAATCTACTTGAACCTTCAGAATTATGTTGCTGCCTTTTCTGTTTACAGCCTTCTCAAACTTGTCGGTTGTATGCATTCATTGTATGTATGTAGCCTACTAGTTGTTGTTTATCCTAAATTAAACATATTTAATTGTTCTAATTTGTTCTCAGATCAGTCCCTTCATCCTCATAGCCTTATCTGACATGCAGAGAATCATAGTATTTGGGTTTCTCTTAACTTCAAAAGCAGGACTTTGAAGCATGGCATATGTGCCCAGATGCCTGTAAGTTGCTGCAAATCTTATTTGTAGGATCTTAGAAGGAATTTCCTTCTTATTGTTGAGGAAGAAGTCCAACTTGTTCACACAAGTGGCAGATAAATTCTCCTTACAATTTCTCATGGGTCTTACCATCATCCTTAGTCTCACACAGCTTTGCTGCAGCTAGCTTAGACACAGGCCATGCCAAGTGAGTTATTTTAACTCTGTGTGCTGCACTAGAAGATAAAAGTATCCATCGCTACTCCACGTTAGCATTCTTGTCCTCCTCAGCAACCACTAGCTTCAGTGGCAGAGCAAGATTGGTCATCTTGGCTTGGGTGGCGGTGCAAAGTCATCAGCATTTTCATTCTTGCTTTCCTAGCGATCTGAGAAGCAAGGTATACTGTTAGCCAGGTCACCAGTCCAGCATTTAGGGAATGCTTCTGTATCACCTTGTTTGGAAGTGTGGCATGACACCGAAGAACTCTTCCCTGATATTCATACTAACTTCTAAACAGCCTGCAGCTTATTTACTGCAGGATATTCATACCAAATTTCCCTCCCATTTCTAAATCAGATTGTCAATGATATCTCTAATACTAAGAGTACTGATGTTAATAATACCAAATAGAGCTAATAAGCTGTTCTTTATAATTTGCTTGGCCTTGACATTTTAAAGCATTTCTGGAGGACTTCTTGTCATCCCTGGCACTCCAGTAGTTGCAAGGGTGGCCTGTTCACCAGCTAGGGAAACCAACAGGTTCTCCTAGACTGGATTGCAGCAGACTTGTAGGTGTGCACATCAAAGCTACTCCAGAGTTTAAGGAAGGAAGTATAGAAAATTATTCAGTTTTGCTAATGGGGTAAGTTTAGGACCTTAATAAGTGATAAGGAGCAAACCATACAATTATTTGTGTTTCAACTTCAAACTCTTGCTCAGTTTCATTTTGCACTCACAAATGTACTGGTGAATTACTTTTTTTTCCTCCCCTCCAGCCATTTCATTTTCCATCCACGAAGAGCAAAACTTATTTCTTCTCTGCTTACAAGGAGAATACTGAAGCTGCTTTTTGCTGGTACATTCAGAGGTTGAACTGTTTTAGTTCAGAAAGATCATGATAGGGCAAGTCACAAGGGAGTTCTGCTGTGTCCCTAATTAGTTGAGCTACCCAAATAATGTGGAAGGTCACCAGAAGCCATTTTCACTCTGTTTCTCAGATAGCGAGAGAGGCTATGTTCATCTGAACACTGATCTCATTTTAAAGAAAACAGAAGGAAAGGAAGATTTTTATCCACTCTGATAATTTATCACATGCAGCAGCGCAGCTGTTTATGTCAGAAGATGGAAGTGGAAGAAAGGCCTTTGTTTCTGTTTAGCAAATTTTCCATGACACTCTCAGTAGAAGAGAACTATTTTATTCTGTAGGGTGCAACACATGGGAATGCAACAGCAACAAAAAAAGGCTTAGCTGATTATTTGGCAGCAGGTTAGTTAGTATTCCTCATTAGGTTATTTAACTTTAGCATTCCTCTAGCTTTTTCCAGTGGCAGGAATAAAATTTAGAAGTTTATAGAAACTCCTACTCTTCCTTTGTTCAAGTGTGAGGACAGCTCATATAGACATTTTACAGTCTCAAGCATTTGAAAGAATTACACTGTAAAAAAAAAAAATGCCCTCTTTTATTCAAATGCCTACTCTTAGAATTGATATGGATGCAAAGACCATTTATATTATTATTGCTTAATTGAATTATCACTGTGCTTGTAGCTGTACAGTAGAAAAAGAGTAACACTGCATCAAAGACTGAGCAGGTGGATGATGCTGTGATTCACAGTGTGGCACAGAGTGCTCGGGCCGGTTCTGTCCCAGAGCCCTCAGGTGGGATTACAGAGCAGCGAGGCACCAGGGCCAGCACAGGCACAACACAGTCAGGGCACAGGCAGCAGTCACACGGGAGAACAAAAGAAAGATAGCTTTTTAGACATTATAAAACAGAACAGAAAGAAACGTGTAAGGGGGAGGGTTTGCAAATGGAAAGGGCTATGTCCACTGAACATGCTTGTAGATTTCTATTGGTGAGAATAATAACACATATATCTTTTATGTAAAAAATACTGGATTTTTTTTCAGAGGTTCAGGTTAGGATAATACAAGGAGGGTAGCCAGTAACCTATTTTTGCTTTAATGAGTGTCTATATATCACGTTCAGAAGAGTTCACTAAAAGCTTCACTTCTATTTGGACTCCGTAAAGGAGCTTTATTCAATTAGCCTCAAGGGTCTGTTAACACAAAAGTCCACTGATATTAAGAAAATTATATTTATGAAAAGCTAGTTGTGATCATGTCAGCAACTTCTTCATGAACTGAATTGTGCTGGGGAAATCAAGATAATAAAAAACTTGCCAAGTGGGACTAAATAATTAAATTTTAAATAAACTATAATTTTCAGTTGTGTTGCTACTCTAATAGTTGAAGGAAAACATTGAGAGGCAGGAAAGCACATGTTAATATAGGAATTTAAGGATAATAGGAGAAAGCACTAATACTGATTAGGATGATTATGATGATTATAACTTCCAGTAACATCATAATGAAAATTATCCAGCCTACTATGCTCTCAGAAGTTATACATTTAGTTAGGCACTAGGAAAAATCTTTTCATGCTAGGATGGTTTATGCAGTTAGAATGTAGAACTTATAAAAAATAAGGAAATGAGTAGAGCAAGCTGATGGGAATAACAATGCTCTATGCAGAGAAAAGTTTGCCCATTCAAAAAGATCCTCCAACCCCATTAAATAGAAACACAGGAAAGTAAAACATATAGTGAGGGGAGATGAAAATATATTGATATAAATCATTCAGAGGTAACACTGGGCAGCGTGGTGACTTCAGTTGCAGTCAATATTAAGATTTATTGATCTCAGAGATAAATATTGACCAAGGTGATGCCAAAGTCAATATTTAACTTCAGGGACCATAAATCTTAATAGCAACTGTAAGGAGCAGTCAGTATCATCTATGTTTGATATATATTTTATTGCCTTTTACAAGGATGTAAAGGTTTCTTAAAAGCGAAGCTGTTTCCTTCATTTTGAAAAGGTCCTTGCCTTGCCAGAGCAATCCAGATATATATGCTTGCCTTTTCAAAGATCATCTAATGACTGGCATGGTCTCAAAATTGTGAGAATCATTTAAGCAATGAAGAAGTTGCCTATTTAACAAAATAAAACCCAAGAAAACAAACAAACAAACAAAAAGCCCAAACAGTTGGCAGCATCTTCTGAGATTTATGTTAGCTATGAATTGCTGTCATCCATGCAACGTGTTGCTGGGCTATTTAACAACTTAGGGGAAAATAAACAATAAAATGTGTAAGCTATCTGCAGCTCTATAGAAGTAGTTTCTTAATTTTCCACTGCTCCACCTCAACTGGATCCATAAAATGTTCAGTACATAACAGTTTCTATTATAATTACAAATTGTTACAGTATATGTGCTACTGTAATGTCTTGCACATTGTATTTTTCTAGTTTTGTTATTAATATTTCTATCAGGTCTGCTTCTAATATGTGAGCTATTCTTTAACCCAATGCCTAGGGTTCACAGTGTTATACAGAAAGATCTTTATCTCAACTTGCTGTCTCCTTCCTCTTTGCTTATATTGAAGGGATGGCTCTGACAACCACAGCTAAGTTAAATTCAAGTTAACAAATACAAATCATCAAGTAAAAATCCCCACGAGATAGCAAATGATAATTTAGTAAACAGTCTTGGAATATTTCGAACAGTACCAATGTTTTCCATAAGGTTCTGAGGAGATTTCTCTCATTACATTAGATGACATTTTTCAAAAGCCACTACATATTTGCCATTCATTTTTCCGACACATGAAAAAACACACTAATTATAATAAAAGATTGCTTGAACATTTAAAAGATTACTACAGTGAGTCAGTCCAACTCTTCCTGAAAACCAAGTGTTTTTAGACCAATTTATAGGATCTAGCCCAGCACAAGGGAATGATTTGATACAATTGTATGTAATAAGGCTTTAATTCTATGAAAAGAAGGCTTTATGACATCAAGGAGCAAGACAGTTAACCTCAAATGGTTTATTCATGTCAGCACAGTCCAAGGATGTAATTAGTTGTAATGCCCTTACCCTCAGAGTCAGGGGTTTAGAGAGGCAAGAGACACCAATGGTATTGCCCAGCTCCTGCTACTCACTCCCCAGGGGTCTGGGCTGTCTAATTTTACACCTCAGAGTCCTGACAGATGATGGCTTTCCTTTCCCAAAATGTCCCTACATTACCAGGATTACTTAGGGGGAGATTTTTCATGCCTGAGAAATAGTGAACATACATAGATATATCTAAACCAATGCTGAGCTTGGTGCTTAAGCTTCAGCAGTGCCTCAGGTTAAACACTTGTTAGTAGGCACTTGTTAGAGGTAGTAGATACTTGGCAATTTTAGTCTGATCATTTCCAGGACTTGTTAAATTTTTGACTGTCAGAACAAAACAATCAGAGTTGTCTGGAAAGGGATTCCCTTGTCAGCCTTTTTCTCATGACTTTCCCAGTCTTCAGAACTCTGCAATTAAATGATTGAGTTCTACTGATATGAATTCTCTTGGTTTAGGAGGTGGCAAGGCTTGCAAATACAGTAATTAGTGAACACAGTAAAAAATCATGTCCATTTCTCCCCGCTATGAGTGCTTGCAATTGAGCAAACACTGATATTAGAAGCACTCACAAAGTTTACACTTGCCTGAGTGAGTACCATCCAAACTTTACTATAATAGTAAGTCAAGTATTTTGCTCATTTTAAGTATCTGCAATTGTAAACAGTGGTGGTAATACTGGGAAAGAATTCACTTCAGAAAGAGATGACTCTAGATATGATAACACTCTGAGATAACATTTTAAGATAAGCGAACTGGGGGGAGGGGGTCCTTTATCTATTATATCACAGCAATCTGGCTTTTGAAATGTTCAGTAAGTAGCTGTATTTACAAACTGTAACTTGTGATGACTCTAGCACAAAGAGAGGGAGAGTCATCCCAATGAGGGAGGTGAAGGGGGGATCACTCCATACTTTGTGTTTCCACTACATGTAGTCATCATCTGCCATTTGGCTGGGGTGTAATAACTTGGTGTCTCTTTGTTCCCCCATACAGAATGAAGGCTTTAATCAGTTTTGTCAGAACGTTTGCTCAGTTAATCTCCTAGCAATGTGTGATGAATAATCTGCCTATTGACTGTCTCAGCAGTTGGTGGGTTCTCCACCCTCACCCCATGGTGAGACACATCTAGTTTCTGTTGGCTGCTCATTTTCCTCTAAAAGAGGAGCACTGTCTCTCTTCCCAGCCCCCAGCAGGCATATCCCGCTTATCCCATCCCTCTTAGCCTCACACCCCTCTTCTCCCCTTCCCCTCTGGAATCTGGAAAATGCTGCCCACCCACTCTGGGTTTTGTCCTTGGATAACTACTCCTATTCAAGTCACCTTGAGCTCTCATACCACAGAGTGTTCTCTCTCTGCTGAGCTTCCTATCTTTATTTTCATACCAAGAAAAACAGATTTAGGGTGAACAGGAAAGTTTTGGCAACAACTGTCATCACATTATCAACATAGTGCTAGTGATGAATAGTTCTGGAGGAAAGAAAATGCCATAGGAAGCTCTACTTCGCTGGGACAAGAATACTTGAGAGCTTCCTTCATCATTGAATTGGAAGAAGAAAAACAAGGAAAAACCCTAATCAAAATATCAAATCTCGATTGCCTGCAACTGTGAATTGACTTGACAGAAGAAAAATCCAAGCCTCTGTCGTGCATGTGCCTGCACACAACTGTGGGGTCTGCCTGTGCCAGCTCTTTGCAGAGCAGAGAAATGTAGGGAAGTTTCTTACAATGGTTGGTTAAAAAAAGCCTAACAAAACACCTCGGAAAAGTAAAGGGTTTCAGCTGCTGTCTCAGGACAATATTTCTGAAAGTTTTTAAATTAGGCCAGAAATAAGACCAAAAGCAGTGTGGATTTTTGAGACAGTGGTACACTTTTGGTTATAAAGGCTGACAGAGACACACTACACATTGGGAAAGATAAAGAAAACATTACATAAAACATGGATTGAGGAAATATAAATTAATATCTTCATGACTTCCAGCTGTGAGGTCTTTTCAGACCTATCTGAAATGCACAACTGTACTACCTGTGAATAAGTAGAGATGCATTGTTAATGTAATATCGCACTTGTTACAGAACTTCCTTCATGGACAGGTAAATCTGCCTTAGATCAAGCTCCAACTCTGGCAGCCAGATTTCACCAGAGTGACGTATGTGAAGGCAGTTTTCTTCTATTTCTTATGCAATTTGGATTCAGCATCTCACTTTTGAAGGGTGTTCTCTTTTTCAAATTGATGATTCCCTCCTAAATAAAAGTGGCTACAACTCCTCTTTCTATGTTTCTGTTTTGTTCTCTGCATTGTCCCAAAAAGATACAGCAACATATATATATATATATTTATATATCTGCCTTTGTCTCAGATGAGCGGTACCAAAAGCCACCTGCTTTTTGTGTGTTCCTGAACTCCACCAGGTCCTGCAGGCAATCTAAACTCAGAGTTCGCATTGTCTACATTTCACACCCTTCCTTGCTATAAGGGGGTCCTGCCATTCCAGCTTTGGTGATGGATCTCTGAACCATCTTGGCTGCAAAACCAGGAGGGCTGACAGGATAGATGGAGCCAGGCATAGCCTGTCAGATCCCAGCACACAGCAGTTAGTGTATCCCCAAATGCGTCCCTTCACATTTACATTCAGGTCTTAACCAATGCTTTCCCCAGAGGCATAGCAAGTGAATCATTTCAGAGCTCACAGGAAGCACAGATGGTCAGCAAGAATATGATACATGATGATATCTGTGCATAAAAGTATGCATATTTGAATGCATGTGCATGCCTTCTTGGAGCAAGTATATAGAATTTCACTGCTTTTTCTAGGGTTCTGGGAAGTTGTTTTCAGCTTGAACTTAGTGTCAAATAAATCTGGTTTATAGGTCACTTGTGATATCTTGTGACCGAGTTGCATAGCACTTGCTTCACAAGCAGATACTATTGCATATTATATATTCAAGAATTCCTGATGCAAAAATAAGGAAAATATTTCAGATCTTCTGCTTCTGTGTTTTGAAGCTTCTCTTGCAACTGAGAAATTTGCTAAAATAACTGAAACGTTGCATAAAGCACCTGACACAAGTGAATTATGCTAATAGAATGGGTGTGTGCAGTTCACCATAGATGTATGTCTCATGGTTCCTGTTCACACCTCAGCATCTCATTCACACATTCTTGAGAGAAGAATCAATCAAAAGCAGGGTGCTAAATAGCATGCCTTTAGTTAACTAGATTTCAGAAGTTTCTATGAGTCCAAGACACAGGGAAGATGGATTTTTCATTTCAGTGTGGAAAAGAACCTGCCCTCCAAGTCTCTGAGCTCTCTCCCGAGTCCTCACATATATTTTCCAAATACCTCTCTCTTTCCCATTGCTTTCTTTCAATGAATACCATGCATTCAAGGTTCTTTCCCACCGCGTGACTTGCCATTTCATCTGCTCCTCCTAAACCAGCTCATTATCCTAACAGAGATGTTTTGAAAAGTTCCATAGAATCTACTTTATGAATTTCAGGTCAAAAAGTATCACCTTGCTACCTAAACATGAACAGAAATGTTTTGACTTGGGAAAGTGATGCAAAAGCATAGTGATAAGAGAAAAAGCAGCAAGTATGCACCTTTTCAGCAGAACACCTCTGCCAATCTTAGAGCTCTGTTTCCAGAATTTATCATGTGTTCACCATCTAAGTCTGTATTGCAGACCAGTATCACACTCAGGCTCACAGACTCCTCTCAGAGCTCTCCCCACCAGGCTGGGTCTAGCAAATAGATACAGAGAAAGGAATAGGCTATGCCTAAGCCCCTACTTTTTGCCTTAACTTCCTTATGCCTTGATCTGACCTTCACTAGCTTTTCATACTGTACCTTGTTCACCAATATAGAAGTACCAGAGCTTTTGCTGAAGACTTTATGACTTTGAAGCTCTGTGGTCAGTACTCATTTTCAGGGACACGTGACAATCTTCTCCTAACAGATCAGAATTTACGTTTTAGGATCTGTCACTCTGACTGGAAAAGCAAGTATTTTTGGACAAAACTACCATGATTCCAATTCTCCCAGTATACTCTGCAGCAGTGACCTCAGTGCCAGTTCTGCAGCAATGATGCTATTCCCCTGTACTCAGCACCAACGAGGCCACACCTTGAGTAATGTGTCCAGTTCTGGGCCCTCGATTCAGGATGAACACTGAGGTCCTGGAGCAAGTCCAGAGAAGTTGGTGAAGGGTATAGAGGGTAAGTCCTACAAGGAGCAGCTGAGAGAGTTGTTGTTTAGCCTGAAGAAGAGGAGGTTCAGGTGTGACCTCATTGCTCTCTACAACTACCTTACAGGAGGTTGTAGCAAAGTGGGAGTTGGCCTCTTCTCCCAGGCAACTAGTGACAGGATGAGAGGACATAGTCTCAAGCTGCTCCAAGGGATATTCAGGTTGGACATTAGGAGGCATTTCTTCACAACAACTGTGATTAAATGTGAATGGACTGGCCAGAGAGGTGGTGGAGTCCTGGAGGTGTTTAAGAAAAGACTGGATGTGGCACTTAGTGCCACGGTCTAGTAAACGTGGTGGTGGTGTTCAGTCAGAGGTTGGACTCAATGTTCTCAGAGGTCTTTTCCAACCTAATTGATTCTGTGATTCATATCTGCTGCCTCTTTTTGTAAGTTAACAATCTTAATTACTAGTCATTGGTTATCCTATATCTCAAAGTAACGTCTTAAAGCAGTAATTTCAGATCAGTTGTTCATGCTAACACCAGTGTGCCAGTGCTAACAACTGACCTAAACCCCCTTTTCAAGTAGAAAACTTGCTCCTCCAGTCTTAGAAAATTACAGTACTATAGCATATAAGCAAAATGTCATATAGGAAAAAAAAAAAGATGCTCTCTATATTTTACACAGACTCTAATGCAGTGTCTCTGGACTCATCTCCTTCCTTCTCTGCCTTCATTCTACTGGCTTCTCCAGACTTTTTATCTGAGGTAAGTGATTGTCAGTTTATTCAAGGCACTTACCATATTTGCAAGAACCAGCACAGATCTCTCACATATTTGGTCTAGGTGCGATAAGAACATTTGCTCTTTATACATTAGACCCACTTAAAACCTGTCAAAGACATCAAGTGGTCCTGCAATATATCATCTATTCTGCAGTGCAAGTGAAGCTGGGTGGTTGGTTTCATCAGCCCTTTAAGACCAGATGTCACTATTGCTGCCTCAAAAGAGCCACAGCTTGGAGAGACTAGCAAGATGCTGATATCATATGACATGATTTATCCTGTAGAGAAGCAGCTTTGTGCTCCTCCATCAGTGGAAGGTGCCCTGAAGACAGCAGAGGTAAGTGCTCTAGGTGAGGCTACAGCTCCCCAGGCTACATCTGTACTGGTAAAATAAGCAGTGCTGGGCAGGCTTTGGCACTGAATCTTGATCATCTCCACTGTTAAATTTCTAGAATGATTTTGACCCAGGCCAACTTGCACTCATCTAAGCAATCTCCAGAAAGACTTCTTGAGCTAGCACAGGCCAGGGATTCATCCCGTTAGAGCGCCTGGCTACAACCACTTTCCTCTCATAGGGTAAAAGCGTTTAATCTTGTGGATGTGGGCAGTCCAGTGGCAGATGACTGCAGTGGTAGAGGGATGGACATGTTTGATTTACTAATATAGATGTAACCTCACTGTCTAACAACTTCCCGTGAAGTTGAAAGTGGAAACTTCTGAAGGAGCCCAGTGGGTTCCCATGGCCCGGATTGCCCCTCTGAAAAGCCAGATTCTGAATTCTCTGCTGAAGTCTTCAATGGTATTGAATAAAAAAGATGAGACAAAGCAGACACAATTCTCCCATCTCCAGATTATGATCCCCAGGTCTGTATGCAGAGGGAAAAATATAGATACCTGGGTTTCCTTTAACAGATTAAGCAGTCTATTCGCTCGCATTTATCACATGGGCTAATGTAAGATTTACTGTCCATAATTAATCAACCTTAGGCAAGAATATTAAGCACTTCTACTCCATTTTTCATTTTCAAAGTGCTTTTCAAACACTACCTAATTAAACATCAGGACCAATTATTTCCAAGGTACTTTATAGACACTTTTAAAAAATGAAATAATCACATTTTAGCATGTACATGAGGAATCTTTTTAAGTCAAAACAGCTCTATTTGCAACCTGCTGAAGCAACTAAAGCAGTAATAGGACAGAGATTTCCAAACAGACCAAAGTAGCAGCCAGTTAGTTCTGTCACTATGCACACAAAGCCAGTAATGCAGCTTCATTCTTAAAACTTCTATCTCACAATTTCATTTTGCCTCTGAGAGGACATTTTCTTACTAAAGAACTGCAGAACTGGGATGAGGAAGAATTACTTCTTTGCAAGAGACAGATGTCACCACTGGGCCTGGGGCTCTGATTCATATGCTCAGCAGTAACTCATGAGGTCGCACCTGTAAGTCTCACCTCATTTCTTTCACAGGGGTAGCAGAACAAGCTGTGTGTTCATGCAGCTGTAGTGTCTTCACCAGCAAGGTCAATCCAAGGTATGATATTTGTTCACTGAAAACTGATCCAGTATCCTTCCCTCATGACCAGAAATACGGTTGGCACTGGCAATTTCTGACCACCTCTAAGGAGAAACCTGGATGTGGTGGGCAGTGCCTGTCATCCCAGCTTCTCCAGAAGTATATGGGTGCCCATGGGCCTGACGCTGTAGTGTGCTCAGCCAGACAGTTTTCCACTTCATGTTTGGCATCAGTCTGATGATTCCTGAGCTCGGGTTAGCAAGTTGCCTAAGGAAGGGCAGCACAATCCAGTTTACCGTGGGGCATGTACTGAAACTGTGGTGATTTAAATCAATAGGCCAGTTGACCAGAGATTTTGATTGAGAGTGGACACAAAGCCCCTCCTGTCCTCTCTGCTATAGAGACAACACAGAGGTAAGATATGCTAAGTCTGACAGGTATCCTGAGACAGGGTTGTCATGGATTAATAGCAAATTCTCATTTGTGCCAGAATCCTCCTCACCTTAATAGTGAAGAAAGGATTAACACTACATAAATAAGCAAACAAGGGCAGAAAGTGTGACACTTCCCAAATGAGATAAATAAAATCAAGGAGCCTAATATTCTCCATTAAGCATTAAGAGTTTATGGATCTCCCAGCACGGCCTGGTGCAGTTCTGGTCAGAGATACCTAAGGGAGCTCTATATAAGCCAGCTCCATTACTGGAAGTAGCATAGCCAGGCAAACATGAGCTCCACCAGCTCACTAGCCCTGCTGCAAAGTCAACTATATTAACTCAGATAGTGCATCACACTAATGTTGCTTCACTTATTCTGGGGCCCAGGCAGTTCATGCAGCATGGGTAACTCAGTGCAGAACTTACCTGAGCTCTCCAGGTACACATCAAGGCAGGGGACAGCAAACTTCCAGGGATGTTGTGTACCAGATGGTGTTTTTCTTTCCCAGATTAGAGGTTAAACATGCTGGTAAGAATGCTGTGGGATCCATGAGAGACTGCCTCTTACAGAAACAATATGCTACCATTTTCTATCATCATTAAATTGCATCTGTACAAGGCAGAAGCTCCTGCTGCTCTCAGAATGAGCCAGAAGGTGGGAGTCACCAACGTCTCTCTCCAGATGGCACGGCCCCAAAATCAGCTCTGTGCTAGCCCTACTGGTGTTTTTTAGAAATTGACCTCCATGATGCTAGTGGTTTCAGTGCCCCAGACTGTGAATAGGCTGCAAGAGTCACAGGGATGTAATACAAAAGTTCTGCAAGACTGAAACTTATGGCTGAAGCTCTTCTGCTTTATCCTTGAGTCCTGTGCTCGGGCACAGTTGCCTTGCAAACAAATTACAGAATATATTCTAGCTTAGAAGTAAGCAAACCTACCTTCAATTCAAAATTACATAAGTTAAGTGTCTTTCATAAGAGTGCTAAATACTGGGCTTTGGGTTAGACTGTTGACCTACATGCCTCAGCTCCCTGGCTGTGAAAAGGGAACAGTCTTTCCAGCAGGGACATCGCAGAGAGAATTTAATTTCTGCTTATAAAACACTACCACAGTGAAGCAATAATAAGAGATTCAGATGCGTTAGTTCTATTAAACTATTTAAAATATCCAGAGTAGGAAAAAATGGTCCCAGCCTTCCTTTTGCCTGTACTAGTGTAAATAGGAGCAATTGTATTGAATGCAACTCACTATACGTGAAACTGAACCGGAATCAGTCCTTACTTCTTTCTGTGCAATTAAAAGGGATAACAGGATTTTTTCTGATCCCACTCACAGCTAAGTCACATCAACTTTATATATGAGGACCCATTTATGGATCTTTTTTGTTTTAAACTTTAACTAGTTTCAAGGCTTACACAAAGGCCTTGGATGTTTTGATTTATTTATTTCAATATTCTCTCTTGGGAAGAGCAACCTGGAGGATGTACAAGCCTCAGGTTGAAAATAATGCCCTAAAACAATATCTGAAACTGTTTGAGAAGTCAAAGCAGCAGATATTTTAACATTTAGTCTTAATTATGTATAAAAAAAACACAAAATGAATTGCATCTACCTGTGTACAGAGATCATTTAAGTTTTGCCATATATCCCCATATGTGTTTTTACCCCACTTGCAAACCTAACCATTCCAGGAACCCTGCAGAGTGTAGACACAGCTAAAGGCTTCATTGATCACGGTTGATTCTGTTATGATGCCTTTCCCTCTAAGGTGGAAGCTGCTCATCTCAGCAGTTTTGTTTGTTCAGAGTTTGTTCCCATTCACTGCAAATGTCAAATGTAAAGTGTTAGTTAAGCCACCAGACTACATCAGGCTTCAGTGATGACTGAACCCAAGCTTTGAAAGTGATATTGTTTCAGACAGAAATAAAAAAAAAAAATGGAAAAGACAAGCAATTCTTACTTTTCCATTCCTAAGACCTTGTTTTCCAAAAGTGATGACAGCAAAATAATTTTTGTGTATTTGTTTATAAACAAGCCTGATGGACTGAGTGGGCTCATTTCATACCACCATGTGGAAGCTGAATGAAGAGGGCCCAAGGAAGAATGCTCCAGTATCAGGCCAGTAGCTATGCCTCTAATTACTTCAGAAACCTGTCTTCCCACAAGTAAACCTGTCAGCATCCCTCCACCTATGGGTCTATGTCAAAAAAGATACAATAGGACAGGGGGACCTCAGGCTGGATCCATACGGCAGCTGTTATGTCCTCCTTCCAAGTGGACAGAAAGGTCAAACTTCCTTTTACTTCTGATTTGATATGTTAGGTGATACCTGAGGCCCAAAATAAGACTGGACTGATCATTTTTTCTACATTCACTTGCACTGCAGCATAGGTTTTACAGGCAATATTCTTACAAGAAAACCAGTCAGATAGAAACACTTTGTATAGTGTGACTTCCAAAACAACAAGCTTAAGATCTAGTAGTATGTAATCCTGATTCTAGCCCTCATATCTCCCACTTCACAGCATGATTGAAAGAGACTAGAACAAGCAGATGTGAATGCAAATGGCAAAGTGATAACTGTGATGGTATCGTTCCAGATTAGATACCTGATGGAACACTGAAGACAGTGGGCCAAGCAATGCCATACACTACTAAGTAACTCCCCAGGCTTTCCCATGAATCGTGGTACTCGTTTTTGTTTCTGGGAATTTACAAGATATCATAATATAAATGGCCACTAGTCAAATACAGAAGTCAGATATACAGTCCCTGCAGCAAGGAGATTAGGATCATCTGCCACAAACTGTGGAGTCAGTGTTTGCTTTGGAGCTACTTAACAGCTGTCCATTATTTCTTGCCACATTTTGTTACTCTGCACCTACAGAATCAATCACACTCTGATTAAGAAGGGTAGAAAAATAAGTTGTTATTATAGGAGATCCAAAGGATCCTGGAGGTTTTAATTACTTTTATTTTACGGCTAGCTGTTTATTTCTTTTCCAAATGCCAAGACAAAATCTCAGAAAAAATATAAATAGTAAACCCTTAAAACTTACAGAAATGCAGCCAACTCTCCAAATTCACAGGATTTTCTTAGTCTTCAGCTTTGAGTGGCTTCCTATAGGTCAGTTGTTGGCCAGGTGGGTGGGAAGGGGGAGAGGGCTAAAAAATAATTGCGGGAGAAGGAAGAAAAGAGACAAAGGAAAGAGCAGGGGGGAAACATAAACTTAAGAAAACAAACTCTAGGAAGTGCCGCCACAGTAATGTGTCATGGAAAGACCAATGGGGACAGCTAAACCAGTGCATGAGATTGTTCTGAAATTAAAAACAATGTGTATTTGTTTAACACATTCTATGTTATTTTTTACTTATATTAAGGAAAAAAAAAAAAAAAGAATTCCAGCTCGAATTGAACCTGCAGAGCCCCTTGAGCAATTTGAATAATTATAGACTTGGATAAATTGTAGTTAAACCATTTGTTTCAAATGTGCTACAATCAATAACTAAACCAGCAACGGCCTTTCCATATAAGAGATCTGTTGCTGGCTTTAGGATAAGTACAGTGAGCTGCAGATACTTACTGGCCAGTCATAAACTAGATAATGAAAACAACCTTTCCTCCATAAAGATTGTGACTTCCAAATTTCAGATACCAGCAAAAATAGCTGTATACATTTGTTGTGTATTTAGAAAACAGTAAAGGTATTTTCCTAGAATAACAAAGGCAGACTTGGGGTTTTGTCTGTAACATTCATTATTTTCTAGAATAAGAGTTGTCTCAGTAATAAACTAATCCTCATTTTTAAGAGACTATAGAAACAGAGGAAGGAAGTCCTACTTTTGTGCTAGCAATGGCCAGGACATTCTTCACATCTTTGTTTAAAAGTCTGCCTTGCACCCTGTTCTTACTGAATTTGTACCAGTTGCTGATGGCAGGTACCAGCTACCATGCCAGATGTTCAAGCCTTTCCCTTTTTCATAGGTGTAAGTGGTGATATAAGGCACAGATTCATGTTGAGAGTACCATGGGAATTATTGTGGAGCTTATTTTATCATTCTTATTTGGATATAAGTCCTGTAAAAATCCATGGTTTTGCAGCGAGCTCAGTGCCATGAGATTTCTCTGTCCCAGCTATGTCCTACAGGGCTCAGTGCAGCTCAGTTTGATCACAGGATCTGCCAAACCAACCTCTTAAGGAAGGATAGGGAAAGAAGACATGAGGATTTGATGCACTCAAGGACTGGGAAGAGGCTTTCATGTGCCAAATGTGCTAAGAACACCAAATTACTTAATTCTATTAAATTTAAGGAGCCTGGAGGAAAACAATGGTACTTCAGTCAAGCTTGTACACCATGTCCATGTGCTACAAACCAGCCACAGGTATGTTGTAGAAGTCACATTGCCACACTTGCAAGATGAGCCACAAGTGATCTTCCAACAGTAGTCCCACACTTACCCTTGCCAGTCACAAGGACAGCAGTTTATTTTCTTTCGGCAATTTCTCTGCACACACAAACACAAGCATGCACAGAGCTAGTGCATCTAACCAGCATGTCCAACCCTTTCTCATGCACACGGAGTTGATTCAGTATTCACCTGTAGCTGCCAGGATCATCACTGAAGTTTGGCTGCCCTCCCTGAAGTCCTGCAGGTTTGGACGCCTCCACTGTAGTATTTAAGAGAGTTGGGGCAAGGGAAAAGGTGCTTCTGCAAGGTCCTTTTATCTAGTGAAGCAGAAGTGCTGCACTAGTAAATAGGGACCTGTGAGAGCATACTGAAATTGGGATAAAGGTAAAATGCAATTATTTTGCACTTCATAGTGGAATTTCTTCTTCTTTGAGGGAAAAAAAAAAAACACCAGAAAAAATGATAGGGTAAAAACTAAAAAGAAAGTAATAAAATTAAGAAACTGAGAAGCATGATGGAGGATATAGTTCAACAAAAGGAGAATGTGCCAGTGTGGGAAAATTAAACGCTATGCTTCTACTGTCATCTCAGATTGGGTATTTTTATAACCAACTCAGTAAGGAAGTCTGCGCTTTTTTCAGCAGTGATCAGAACAGCAAATTCAACTTCTTGGACTGCTTAACTGTAAAAGATGGGGGCTGGAGAAGTCTTGTGAGACTAGGGAAAAGCAGTACAGCCCCAGTTCCAAGGCTAAGGAGAAGGAGTCTGACCAGACAATCATAGTACATCCTTTCCTAGAAAGATGAAAGACATTCTTACACACCAAAATGACAGCAGAACCATGACCACTAAGTAATGGAGCATTTTGTGTCCTGAAAAGAGGATTTCAACAATCAGGCATGGACAGAATTGCAAAATTTGTAAAAAAAAAAAACAAAAAACAAAAACCAAAACAAACAGCAAAACCATAGTAGAAAGAAGGAGATGTAATGTGTTTGAGTTGGAACAGGTTCAGATTTCCTATGCAGTAGAAGGATGAAAAGTTTATTGACACCTCAGTAGTAATATCCAAACCTCTAAAATGCTAGGAGTAACTGAGCTGCTGACACTAGTGCTAACCAGAGAGCAGCTTTGGACGGGAGCTGAACTGGGCACATGAGGCTTGCCTCCCCCCACCTGAGAGACTCCACCATCTCCATAGCTCCTCAGCAACTGCAAAACCCAGAGATGCTAAAGGCATTTGTAAACGCTTGGTATAGCAAGTGAAAATAACTTGTGGAATTAACCTTCTACGCAGATTTCCTTTCCACACACTCTGCAGCCTTTCAGTTGTGCCTTTTCCTCAGGATATACCTGGCGATCAGGAGGGAAAGTGCAGTTTATATTATCAGTCTTAATGCTTTAGTTTAATATGACAACTCCTCACCTGTTCAAAAGCACATATTTTTGGACCCAGGCCCAAGTCACTATATTCAGATCTATATACTACTTATTACCAATAAGATCTACATGACACTACCATGAATATGATGCTGATATATTGGAGGAGTCCAAGACAGGATGGACTTTTTGAGAGATACTTTTCACTCTGCTAGAGAAAATAATTTAAGATGGAGAGTATGTAGTATGGTTAAGAGAGGAGTGAGGAAGGAAGATTGGAACAGCAAAAATTGAGGTTTCTTTGATTTTAAGATACAGAGTGCAATGGAAGGTAGAGCAGATAAACAGAAGACTAGTGGAAAGAAATAGCGTGACTGTCAGTGAAACATTTTTAAATTACAGGCTAATCTCACAAACGCTTGACAAAAGTATTTAAACCTTCTGAATAAGAATCTGAAACAATCAATGAGACGAATCAATGCAGCAGCCAGAAAAGGTGATTAAACAGACTTCTTTGGTCTCCAACATCTATGACTTTATGAACACCTTATAATGTTATTAACTGACAGCACTGCCTCATCATCAGTCCTGAGCATTCCTAGTAGGCAGATCAGACAGGTTGAAGCAGAATAATACTGACAAAAATCACGTACCATAGGGCCCTCAGGAATCTCTGTGGGAAGGGAGAAAAACTTAACAACTGAGACATCACTGATTATGAACTTAATCTTAGGCATCAAACCAATACACATTTCTCAGCAAAAAGTGGACAATAGAGTCAGAAAAAAAATAGAAATTAGAGTTAGTGAAATAAGAAAAAGATGGACCGCTATCACATTCCTGTGTAAGTTAAGTTTTCTTCTCCAAGAGGAATAGAATCATAATGATGAATGAGGTGTCAAAATAGAGATTTGATAGTTTTCCAGTGTTTCGTCCAATAAACTTTTAATTCTTTACCTGTTTTTTCTTTTGTGAACCTGTTCCTCTATATCATTATAGAGCATTTCTACTGCTTACTTTCATCCTGATATTACCAGTGATAATTCTCTGAAAACCCCTAAATAATGTGTCTGTCCTTGCTGTTCACAGTCTTAAAGTGTTTATTCAACATGATTTGAGATTTACTTGAAGTTGGACAAGCTAAATAAATTTGATTCTTTTAATCTTTTGTCATGAACCAATTCTCTTCATGATGTTCCATCTTTGATTTATCTGCATTTTCACTGACTTTAGAAGGTTCCCAGAAAACAATCCACGATTCTATGTATGCCCTTATCCATGCCAAAAGTTTTATGGGGTCTCTGAATAAAGCTCAACACTACCCAAGAAGACTGCTTTTCAACAAGGGGCTATGACAAGGTCCACTTCTCCTCCAGAAGTCAAAATTTCAACTGCTTCACGTTTCCAAAGTATAAAAAAATTTCAATCTGATCTAATAATTTATGAGACGTTTGAGCTTCACTGATAGCACTGACTTATATTCCAAGTGTTGGATTTGATATCTGTTGTCCTGATACCAACAGCCATCCTGCAGGTGGCTTTCATATAAGGAGAACCTACTAAATAAGGGTAAATCTTCACAAAATCATCACAGTTGTGCTAGAAACTGGGCCATTCCTCACTGAGCACATTGAATTTTTGGGCAGAGCAGTAGTAGGTCTTTCTAATTTTCTGTAAATGGAGGGAGGCTGGGCTCTGAAAGCTTTTTTGAAAATCTTTCTCTGCATCATATACCTAGAAATAATTCTCTAACACCTGCTTGTTTTTAAATATGCGAATAGAGTAGTGACTTTGATGGGAAAATCCAGATGTTTACATTTGAGTATGCTTTAAAGTATTTTGCTAAATCAAAGCCTAAGGACAAAGGAAACAGTTCAGAAAGTGCATAAGCAAGAGAGAGTCATTGCCTATAACCTGAAATGAACTCAAAACTTTTTAGCTTGCCTATTTATTTGCTTTAATATTCTCACATAACTGTAATTCCTGCAGTGAGAATTACTGCAATGATGTGATATGCAAGAACAGTCTCATGATACTTTCTGCACAAGTAAAAGTGGAAATCTCACAAGGGAATTTGATCTTGAACGATTTTTATCCTGATTTTTAAATGAAAATGCTTTGTTGTGTTTTTTGGATTAACTTCAAAAAATTTTGTTACCTCCTTCTGAAGTTCACCAACCAGTGCTAATGCAATGATCACAGTTTCATTTGTAAGTGTTTACCAAAGAAAACAAAAAGAAGAGGGCAGAAGACTTTCCTTTGGGGGAGAGAACAAACCAGCATCCATTAGGTTGCATCAAGAAAACCACATATTTTTCATGTTGCCATTAATTTCTCATCCACCACTGCTGTTTCCCTACCACTCCCCATCAGTTTCACACTGAGGATGTGTTATGAGACTGAGTGGGGACATGCAAATCATGTACATATCCCTGGAAAAATGCTTGGTAAATCTGGCTTTTCAGTTTTGCATTCACTTGCCAAAAAATATTCCCTCATCCCCCAAACCCTCCCTTTGCCATGTCTAATTTAATTTCAAAAGTCAGAAGCTTAACAGGGACATAAGCTTCCTAAACGTGCTGTCATCTAGCAAGGAATGTGAATTCAAAGCTTATAATTATGCTTTTCTTTAGGTGCAGAAAAGACAGTGCCATCTTCTAGATATTCTTGTCCGGAAGTGCTAATACAATGACAGGGTTCACAGGGCTGGTGGGGACTTTATCCCCCTCCTTGCCCCAAAAAGAAAACAAAACACCAGATATAAGAGGGTTTTGTCTCAACCTTGCCTTGCCAACAAGACATGAGGCTTTTTTCACTGATGCCAGAGGTTCTAAGTTGTATAAATATTCCACATTTTACTGCAATAAGAATCTGAATGGCTCTGTAGAGAGCTCAGGGCAAATGAGAGTTACTGACCTGATATTTCTATAGCTCTGTTATTTTATCTCTTAAAAGGGACTTGTATACACTGAATTTTCAGGTTTTAAGTAAAAATAAGTCATTTACTTTCAAAGACATCCCCTCTGCACCTTCCTTTTCTTTAAGTCCCTAGGACCTTAAGGACACATGTTTTATGAGTATGAATACATCTATGCATGTTTGGGAGAGAAAAAGGGAAATCATAGAGATATCATTCATTTTAACTACTAATTTTGAAACATCTGGTGAGCCTGGACTCTCCAAGCACAGTCATTTTGTGCCTTTTTTTATCACCGGTGAGGAATTCTTGCTTAAAGTGAGACTTAAGTATTTGCCAATAGACCACAGTAAATACTTTTTTTGTCTTTTTGTACTCCTGTGATGACTGGCCTTCTTTCCCCTTCAGTAATCACTGTCTAAAAAAAGAAAACCTCCAGGCGCACTTCACTTCTGTCCCTTCCCCCTGGCAGAATGCCCAGCCTCAGTATGATGCTTTTAAACCCTTCCCCCCACAAGGTTTCCACCACGTTATTATCCTGTACAGCAGAGAGGGGGAGGCATGGCTGTGGGATATGATACCATTCAGGCAGAGACACACGGAGATAGCTCTTTAGAGTACCAAATGTTTTTGGTTCTGTGTGCGTGCATGTATCCTTACACATATGCACACAGGACAAATCTTTTGGTGTATTATATTTCATAGTTGTCTTGGTTAAGAGAACTCTGCCACAAGGAAAACATGATGAATATACAATGAGTTCAGATTGCCAGGCAGCCTGAAGTGCATGTGTATGTGTCATGTGCACATGCAAGTGTGCTAGTATAATGAAAATTCAGCGGTAGTTTCACCAGGCTGAAAATGAGAGCCAAAAAAAAAAAAAAGAAATAAAGAGCTTTTCTATTGCTGTGCAACGGGCAAGTTGTCAGATAATGTGATGCAACATCCTTAACACAAGGAAGCTACTGGGAATTGAGATGGTGCAGGACAATTCAGAACCCTATCCTGCATAAACAGTGCTATCATCATCTTAAACAGCACTGCAGACGGGTGGCCAGAAGACTGCATTATTCAAGTCATTTGGATAGAAAAATTAAACTCGGATTTACTGTGAGGAATCCTTTCAGTGCTGTAGCTTTATCAGTCATCCTGAGAATCAATGTTTTTGCTATATCACTTTTACTGCTGCAGTAAGGCAAAGTTCTTTTATGATAAATTCTAGTTTATTTTTTTCATTCTTGTTCCCAAGTGAGCAGTCCACCCAGGTCATTCAAAGCTAAGTGTCTTGCTTGCTTCCTTGCAGCCCAGTTCTAGTTTTCTGGGTATTAACTCAAAGAAATTGCACAGAAAAGCTAAAAAAAAAAGACTGTTCTCCTTCAGCTGATGCTAATAGCGTAAAACAATTGAGTCTGATATCTTTATTTTAACTTGCTCATAGCACAGTTTCAATAGAGAAGAAAATAAATATAGAGACAAGTGTATCTAACTAGAATTAAGATAGCCTGTGAAATGTCACTAGATGAGAAGATACTGTGATACTGTTTATCCAGGGAAACCTTGAGACTGTGGTCAATGACACCAAATGTTCAAAAGCAGCAGGGGCTTAAATTGTCCCTCCTCCCTGCTCCCAGCTGCTTGTTCCTGTTTCCATCACCACAACCATTTGCAGGGTTGCACCAAATCAGAAAACTGATCCAATTAAAAAAACAAAACAAAACAAAACAAACAAACAAACAAAAACCCAACCAAACAAAACCACAAACAAACAAAATCCAAAAACACAACAACAACAAAACACCCAAACCAGAAACCAAAAAATAAAACAATAGAGAGGAGAGAGACAAAATCAACTGCTGAAGTAAGAAATGTCACTACTTATTTTTTATCATCAAATCACCACCTTAGGCTACATATTCAGATTTTTAGATGCTGTGTAAGATACTGTCAGGCTACGCTATGTGTTTCATTACACAAACATCTACAACCCTTCCATTTGTGCCACCTTATTTGTACCATAAGCCGCATCCAAGAAAGGATCTTTCTTGGAAGGTTGGTTTGGTTTGGTTTTGGTTTGTTTTCCTGGAAAGAAGACCAAGGAGGGTGTTTTTAAATAGATTATTTGGGAAATCTTGTTGCGTGCAGCTGCACCAGTGCAAAGAGTATCTGCTAACGGCAGGGAAGGAAACTAATCAGGACCCTGAGGACAGGGTAGGAGGCAGAACTGGTAGGTGGAAGCTTCATGAGCAGCTTTCGGCCCAACATGTGGTTTTGCACGTGCAAATTCAGCTATAGGCACTGTGCTCACCCTGAAGTTCAGCACAACCATTGCACTGCTCAGGCAAGCCAAGCCCTAACAAGACCCTTTATACCGGCAAATCTACTGCTGAATTCAATTCCCATCTATATCAAGATAAGATCAATAGCAAAACTAAGGCTTGAACTTCAGGAGAGCTGGGACGCTGCTTGATACTGCATGATGCCATATAGGCATGGCACTCCAGTTGATTAGAGCATGGTGTTAATAGCACCAAGGTTGTGGTTTCAATCCCCATACAGGCCATTTGCTTAGGAGTTGGACCCGATGATCTTTGTGGGTCCCTTCTAACTCAGAATATTCTGTGAATATCCACCACAGCCTTGGGCTGAGGCAATTCACAGACCAGGTGAAAAACCTGACCAACCTTTTGTATTTGGAGCTGGCTACATTCAGATGATTAGCTTATGTGAGGTGAGGATAGAAAGCTCAATGTTGACACTGCACTCAGTCAATCAAATCTTGCTGCTAAATAAGAAGGATGCCTTGGGCAAGACCTAGTCGACCCAGATTTCAAGACTGTATAAATACTATAATCCTGTTTATCTGGTACCTCTCAGTGAAAAGCAAATCTTCAGTGGATTCTCAAAACCCCTCTCCTGTACATTACTTATATTCGACCAGTGAAGTAACAGAGAGTCACTTCTGTGGCTGGTTACCAACAGCTTAAGCTCCAAATATCAAGCCCGTTCAGCAAGCTGCTTGCAGAGTGTATGATAAGAGGCTGCGGCAGGTGATTTTAATAATGAACGCATTTTCGGGACAAAAAAAAAAACCTAAATAAGCTGGTCTCCTCTCACACATCCTGGGCACAAAGGAAATAACTAAGTTCCCTGTGTCAGTGATCAAAGACCATCTCAAAAAGCATTTAACATTAGTTGGGGAGATCCCATTCCCTCTAAGGCAAATGTAACACAAAGATAGATTACAATTACAAGGACTCAGATGTCCATAAGCAGCACCCATGATCCTCACTGTAAATCTAGGTTTTTTACTTATTTATTTATTGAAACATGAAGTTTTTCATTATAATTACTCTTGCTATTGCAGATCCTGAGCATCTGTGTGGAACAGCATTGACTTTGCAAAGAAAGGAGAGGCTATGAAATTAAGACTAGAAAGAAAAGTCCTATATATTATTAAAATTTGAAAGACTGAATCCTTTTGCAAGAAAATTGCATTTAGAATGTGAAATAAAGGTTGTCCCTCATGGGCAGTAAAATATCACTCCTGTAGCCTGCTGCCATGGAGCACCCTCTCCCTTCCAGTGGGAAGGAGAGCAGGCTTAGTGCCCTTTAGGCAAGGAAGGGAGACAGGAGGCCCAGAAATTCAGGCCAACTCTTTTCAGTACAAAATCCAGAGCATTGTCCCTGTCTTCCATAACAGACAGTGCTTGTAGCTACTCCAGTAAAATGCAGATGTCAAATATTCTCTTTATTATTTCTTCCCCCCTTCCGGGACTCTCAAAGGGTTAGCAAAGCAGTGTAACACTACCCTGGTTTAGATTGTGCAAAGTATGTTTACCAAGGCTGAAAGGAATTTAGTGCATACTCCCTGCTGCAGGATCTCTGGGCTTGAGAAGGGCTGAACTAGGCAGGGAAAGAACTGGAGAGTTAAGAAAAAGAACTACAAAACAGGCAATTTTCTTTAACACGCATCTTTTTATTTTATTCTTTAATGCCTGGACAAAAGCACACCAGACACAATAAAAGCATATTTTTTAAGTTAAATTAGTTCTCTGGATAGATTGCTATTGCTGCTTTAAAAATACTTGATTTTGATAAAATTCTACACCCACACCCAAAAAACTAGAGGCAGAGAATAGATTTTCTTTTAACAGGTAGTATGGGGACGAGTGTATGTTTTTTAGCATTTGGGGGTTTTTTAACAAAACAAACAATTTAAGCAACTCGATGAATGCCACAGCCATAAACAGCAATATCAATGCAACCAAAAGGCACCACAAAGTGCTTCAGGGGTGCCAACAAATAACAGGGGTCAAGAGATAGGAAATGTGATTCACAGTCTCCACAGACCAGATGAATCTCCCCTCAGAAGTGCTTGTCTCCCTCACTTACAGATAGAGTTTGGCCAATCAGCCAAGCTTAGACACCGGACTTGTTGCTGTTTGGCATCTGGAAGCAGTAGTGGAAGGTAAGTGATAGTTTTAGGGGGCATTTCAAAATGTTACAAATTTAACATTCTACATGGTGCAAGGCCTTGATCTCATAAGGTACCATGTCCTTCTCTTCAGTCAGGGAACTGAACGTCCAGAAAACACTCTGCATCTTTGCAAAATCAAATCCTAAATCTTAGCTCAATTTTTTGGAAAAAAAAATAAAATTGAATTGACAGCCATGCCAGAATTGTTCTTAACTTAATGCAAAGTTCACAAACGCAAACTGAAAGTTTTCTGCATGATGGGGGTTAATTTCTGACAGACTGGAATATTGTGTTCTGTGTTGTGTAAATTTGACTACATGTTTGAGCACTATTATTACTGATTTATCAGATGAGCTACTTCTGCTTCAGTGGAAAAAGAACTTGTTATACAGACAGGCACTATCACTTTGTGTTTGACTGTACTGGTGGCAGAGTGCTAAGACATGAACTGTGTTTGCCTGCAGGTGGTCAGGATACTGCTTTAACTAATGGGCCTGCTTGTTAGAATGTGCTTCAGACCAAACGTTCTTCTATGGAAAGAGATGGGCTCTTCCATCTGCCTTATTTTAGACATCTAAAACTAAGATGAATCACTTCCTTAAAGTGTCTGTATCTTTCCATGGAGTGTACAGAGTGTCTTGGACAATGATCACACACATAAGTCAGAAGAAAAAAGTCCTTCCTCTACCATTGCTTTTTCCCACTGTGGCAAACTATTGTGAACACTCCATCTAAATATTTGCATTCATGCAATAACTACAAATTTCTATAACTCATGTTACAAACCCACCACAGTTCCCCCAGGCAAATCATCATCACCACAAGATTAACTATTGCACCCAACTCTAGTGGTAACTTGTGCTTCAGCCAAGCAAGAGCTTTATCATATTGTCACCAGATTCCTTTTTGCAGGTGCACACTTACCTGCCATAGTTGATGAGCATCATATATTTAACTATGGAGGAATAAATAATGCATAAAAAGACTTTTTGTGAATACTCAAGACACATTCTCAACACATTTACATAAAGTCACATTCACCCTGTCCTTCCTTCTTCACTTTCAGTGCAACCTCCATGAAATACTCATGGGAAGCAGAATTGGAGATTTTACATTGAAGTTTCCTCAGATCTTAATTTTGCTGCCTGCTACAGTTACAGCAATAACAGAAATTGTTGTGAGTTATCTCCATCCAACCTAGAAAACAGAAGCAATACCATATACATGAAGAATTACAGCTGACAGACCCAAATGGAACACAATACAATTCACAGACTTTAAAATATTATTAGTTAGAGTTGTCAGACCAGCAGCCCCATGAATTACATGCCCAAAAATCACTTAGCCCAGTGGGACAATAATGTTAGTTGGGATCTGAAGATTCTCTCACCATCTACAAAATACAAACAAAAGCGATAGCCAGAAGAATGGGAAATTTTGCTCTCGGGTATTCTGTTAGTGAAAACCAAGGCATATTATTGGTAAAAATTATTTTCTTACTGGTATTTATAGAGTAACAGTTCGAGAACCTCCAAAGCCCCCTCATTTTTGAAAATAAAGGCAACTGGTTTCCTTTTAAGTGAATGAGAGTTTTCTGGCTCACTATCTTAACTTTTAATCTGAAAACATTTTTTTCCCCCATCTATCACAGCCTAAATATGCAAAGACATAAAATAAGTGACTCTTTTGCACTCCTCCTAGAGTGCAACAAACAAAAAACTGAATCAGGGGAGGTTGGCACCTCAGTAATAACCATGTGCAACCTTTTGTTGTGTTAATAATAGTCAAACATGCAAAACTTGTCAAAAAAACCTGAAGATCTCTTCTCTGAGACACTCTGAGGTCTTGGAGGTTTGTATTCTTCCTGTTTCAGCATGACATGCATTGTCTTTTTGGCACCATGATTGTCTTTGCTTCATTGTCTGCCTCAGGGAAAGATACCATTTAAGGTGCCACATTTGTGACTCTTTAGGTATCAGATAGCCTACTTAATGCGGGCTCTCCAGATGCTGAGAAATTTGGACTTCACTGCTATGTGGGACCTTCATAGCAATTCATCCACTGTCAGACAGGATTTTTGTTTTCCCTTCCCCTCTCATAGAACATAAGCTTTATAGAAAAACATGACAGTAAGACGTGAGGCAGGCAAAAGTAGCACAACCACTATTGCAGCGTTACTATTCTTTTTACCTCTCCCTCTCTCCAGAGATCCCATGCCTTAGTTTTTCTCCATCATTGCACTAGATTTATTGCTTCAGTAAATTTCTACAGAAGGAGAAAAGCAAGGCACTTGAAGACCCTGGGGACTACCAGCATGGATCCCCTAACCACTCAACCCTGTGTAGCAACAAAAACATTCCCAAGGGTTCAGTTGTTTCACCAGTGCTAAACCAGAGCAAGTGGGATGAGCAATGGAAGGGGTGGAGTCAGATGAGAAGGAAGAGGATGCATGTTTGGAAGATCAAGAAGGAAAAAAAGCATGTGGAAAGAGAGGGGAAGAAGGGCTGGGCATATTCATATGCCCAAGGGGCATGTGGATAACAGGGGGAGGAGCAAAGAAGGAGTGAGGCAAAGGCTCACCACTCTGCTAGTGAACGGTGTGCCCATAAGTAGCCTGGATATCCTTGGGGAATGCAATGGTGCTGCCCTATCTGTTACATCTTTTGCCTGACTTTGCATTCAAGTGATACATTATCTCCTTTCAGATATTTTTTAGCTTGACTTTGTGCTGTACTGGAACATCGTATATTACTGTTTTATCTCTTTCTCTATGGTAATTTGCACACTGAAAAAAGGAGAGATGTAGAGATCCTATGAGATGGGCCATGGAAATGTCATATCGTGCTCAAAACTTTAGTTAGCACCACTGTGTGCTTAGTTTAAAATCTGACAATTCCCATTCTCGCATTGCACTTCATTTAAATCTGACATTCCAGTTACCTGGAGCAAGTGCTTTGATGAAGAGAAACTTGGAGGGTAATCCACCAGGACACATTAAATTGTTGCAAGTCATAAAACATCTGCACCCAATGGCAAGCTATAAAGCTGAATGGATAAAGCTATTAAATGCATAGCATTGCTGGTCTGAATTCTTCCCCCTGTGAACACACTCAGCTGGTTCACACACAAAAGGTTTTCTCATGATTGTACCACGAGCAGCTCACATAATTATGATTTTCAGCAAGGAATTTTGCTAGCAAGAGTGGAGTTGGGACCAATTTGCATGTGTTCTAGTGAACACAAAACAGAGCATATAAGATTCCTCCAGTATTTACTGAGCATATGATATGGATGTCTTTTCCCATCACATTTGCAGTACAACATTATAAAATGATGAAAACACCAAGAATTAGCTAAAATGAAATAATACTCAAGTAGAATGGAAAAAGCCACCAATGCAAGAAAATTGTATATTTTAGAAAGCCATGGTCCTTCTGTGTATCAACCCTTTTTATTCCGTTCCTACTTCTGTGCAGGGAAATGAACAGGGAAGAAGCAGTGACACCCAGTTCCAGTCCTGCTCTGAAGTTCAGCAGAGCTACCAGTAACCTGCATGGGCTCAAGAAAAGCTCCTACACATACCCTGGTTAGCAAAGATCAGGTAGAACACAGAATGAAAGGGTCCTACCTTCTTTATATCCAAACACTGTTACTGCCTTTGCTGGCTGAGGCTAAATAGAGGTTGGCATAGGTTTCTTTCTAACAGCTTTACACAGACATGAAGTCACCCACCCAAATATGGTTCCAAGGGACCCTATTTAGTTTTTTAAGGAGGAGCTGAAAGCAGTTCTCAAAGGGAGTGAAGCAGAGATATTTTCTTTATGGTCTTACAGAGTCCTACTGATTTTGTCCAAGAGAAGTGACCTTGTCTTCAATCCACTCATCTCTTCCCAGCACTGACAGCCAACATAGAAACCATTCAGTGGAAATCACATTCAGTAAAATCTGTAATAATCTCTTTCTTGTCCAACAACTACCATTTCTTCCTTATTTTCCATGCATTTCAACACAGAAAAAAATATCTTGTTGCCAGAGGGCCCACAGAATCCAGCCTAGATAAGGACCAAGATTTCTGCTTCACCGATATCTTCACCATATTTTTTCCACTCATCAATAGAATAGCTAAGAAACACATTTCTTGCCAGACATTCTTCAAACAAAATCCTGGTAAGACAACTCAAATTCTGCTTTCACAAGTCAAAATTCCTGTCATCTTTACCAGTGGCAAATTCTTGACTGTGAAGAGTAATTTCCTCTACAAAACTTTGCACTTTTTACAAAGTAGCCTTTTTCAAAAACAAAATGTTAAACTGAAAAATGTCCATCCTACTATGCCTACCATATTCCTGGGTAATCTTGTCTGCAAATATTAACTCAGCTACCACCTATAGCCTGGGTAATCGCTTAAGCAAACATTCATTCAGTTGCTATCTCTGAGCAGGCACATCACAAAGCTATCTTTTTGCTACGTGTCTATCTTCTTTAGATCAAATAGAAGTCCCAGATAGATTCTCTCTTCACTCAAGCACAGTATCCTTCATGCGTAGTGGACCACCATTTTGCCTGTGTAAGATATCTACCACTCAGATCACTCCTCAGGTCTTCATTTACAGGGTATATTTAAATTTTGCAGATTTGAGCTACATAGCATCTCCAGGGCTGGTCTTACATTGCAGGTATCTGCTTACACAGATAAAGCAAGTGCATGAGATTTCATGACAGTATTCCTATACTGAAAGTAGTAGAGGAATTTAGATGGTGTAACACTGTCTAAAGACAGTATTCATATATCAATGTATTTCATTCCTTCCCATACCACCAATACTGCCCTTATTCATTCATTAAAATCTTCGTTTTCTCCCATGTTTTTCTTTCTGTTTGTGAGAAGTTTCTAGTTAACAAATACATTTCATTATACACTTTTAATTCTTTCTTAGTAAATTCTCTTGCCAATCAGTTTGCAGAGAGGACTGTCAGTGGTTTAGGTATGATGAAGTCACTGTCTATTGCACAGATCTGCCTTACTGCTTTTTTAGATTCTTCTATTTTTCTCTAGCAATTTGATTTCACTTACTTATTGTGTAGGTTCTTTACAGCAGGTCTTCCCTTGAAGTCTTAGGTCCATTGTAAGGCAACTAATACTGCTTCTGGAAAAAAAAAAAATTGAGTAAAGAGAATTATTTTAATCACTGCCATTGTACCTGTATATTCCAACACAGCATCACTCTTTTACCTGGGAGCCCAAGCAGCATTTCTCACACTCCTGCAGTTCCATGCAAGCTATGTTGAAACATTTGTCCTCTAAGCATGGCACAAACTAACTATTCACTTAAGAAAACCCACTCTTCTGGAATAAACATGTTTTGGAAAGTCACAGATAATGTCATTCACTGTTAACTCTCCAAGAAAGGAATGCACAGTATGTATTGCAATGAAGACGTGCGCTTCAGTTACTCTGGGAGCCACAGCAAGGAAGTTCTTCAAATAAAAATAACTTCAATGTGCACACCATAAATTTAAGCAAGACTTTACATCATGCCTGTGAAAAATACCTGCATTTTTTCTAACAGAAAAAAAAAAAACCTTCATTTTTTCTAAGAGAAAAAAACCCCGTAATATTAAAAATATAAAAAAATTGTTATTGCTACATCCATTTGATGATATCTGTGTATGAATTACAGGCTAAATATCCCTGTTCTATGTACACCTGTCAGATATTTGGTATTTTGTGTATGGTTTATTCTTTTGCACAAAAAACTTAGGGTCGCATCTCTGCAGCAGATATCTCACTGGAACTTCTGTAGCTTAATCACCTGGTTGGAATCCTTGATTCATGAACCTTGATAGCATCTTGCCTAAAAATTGCCTATGTATACCATATAATTTTAAAGAATAGCATGATTTTAGCAGTCTGGAAATAACTTCAAATATTTCTGTTTGAATGTCTGCCAGCCAGGGCTAATTTTCTTACAGTGTAATCTAGAAAGATGCATTAGACTATTTTACCTGTCTCATAAGCCATTTTATAGTTTAAAGGTAGGTTATAAGAAGTATTACTGTATTTTTTCTTTTATCTTTTTCTGTAAAAAAAAAGTAGCCTTCCTTGTAAAGCCATCCATTAAAACTATTTTAGTGAAGTCATGTAACCAGCCAGAATAATGCTTTACTGGCACAACTTGGCAAAGAAAAAGCATGATCTGTTGTTCTATTAAGGGAAATGGGGTCCATTTTCATGTACTAGAACCACTGTGATTTTAGCTCTGGCTGACCATTGCTGCAGTTTACTGAAATGTAAAAGGAGATAAGGTAGTAGCTATGAATGAATGCCAACCATGTCCTGGGGTGCACCAGGCCCGGTCGAGGGAGGTGATTGTCCCACTCTACTTTGTGCTGGTGCAGCCTCATCTGGAGTTCTGTATGCCTTTTTGGATGCCACAATATAAGATATGAAAGAACATCCAAAGGAGGGCAACAAAGATGGTGAAGGGCCTTGAGGAGAAGACATATGAGGAGCAGTTGAGGTCACTTGGTCTGTTCAGCCTGGAGAAGAGGAGACTGAGGGGAGACCTCATCGCAGTCTACACCTTCGTTACAAAGGGAAGTGGAGGGGCAAGCGCTGATCTCTTCTCTCTGGTGACTAGTGACAAGGCCCATGGGAATGGTATGAAGTTGTGTCAGGGCAGGTTTAGGGTAGATATTAGGAAAGGGTTCTTCACCCAGAGGGTGCTTGGGCACTAGAACAAGATCCCCAGGGAAGTGGTCACAGCACCAAGCCTGACAGAGTTCAAGAAGCATTTGGACAATTCTCTCAGGCATGTGGTGTGATTCTTGGGCGGTCCTGTGCAGAGCCAGGAGTTGGACTTACATGATCCTTGTGGCTCCCTTCCAACTCAGGATATTCTATTCTATGAATTAAATTTAGCAGCATGTAAAATTTCAGTTTTGCTGGTGTCACGGATCTTTTACTAGATGTGTCCTAATAAGCAAAGTTCCAGAAGAGATGACTCAGACTACCTCTAACTCAGTTTTAAGATCTTGACATCAGCTTAAAAAAATCAGCCACTCTTTTTTTGTTTGTTTTTTTTTTGGATGGTTGGTTGGTTGGGGTTTTTTTGGGGGGGGGGGGTTGGTTGTTTTTTTTTGGTTTTGTTTTGGTTTTGTTTGTTTGTTTTGTGTGTCTAATAGTAAATTTTTGAATCAACAACTTGTTTTCTGTCTTGGACTAACATTGGTCAGATAATTAAGAAATTTGATTCCTAGTATGGAGTCTAAATGGCTTACCTTTCTTCTATGACTTCAGAAAATAAACACATTCCAGTATAGGCTTCTAAACAAAATGCCTAATTTTCAGGGGTTCTGAACACCTAGTATATGCCTCTTGCTCAGAGTAGGATCAACAAGAACAGGTTGCTCAAGACCACGTCAAGCTGGATTTTAAATATCTCAGAGGATAGCCTCTCTTCCTGGGTTTCTTCCAGTGTTTGACCGCCCTCACAGTAAAAAAGTTTCTTATATTTCATTGGAATTTCCTGTATTTCAGTTAATGCCACTGCCTGTCCTGTCAGTGGGCACCACTTGGACTTGGAACTGCTGAAGACAAGCCTTACCAGTAAAGACCTGTTGCTTTACTTGTGACCCTTCCTGTGACCCTTCACGCTGCTTGTCAGATCCAGCTTCTAGATGGGCTTTGGCTTTCCTAACCCCACCTCTGCATTTTTGGAGAATGTCTCTATATTCCTCCTGGGTAACCTGCTCCTGCTCCTACCTCTGGTACACTTCCTTTCTACTGCTGAGTTTGGTCAGAAGAAACTTGTTCCTCCTTTAGGGATTCCTGCCACCTCTGCTCCCCAGCCCAGGCCTGTCCCAGCACCCCAGTCAGGAGGAGGACAGCTGGGGCACACTAAGACAGCCTCAGCCCCTGGGAACATGATGGGATGAAGCTGAGCTGAGAAATGGACATCTGGATAGAGGTCAGGAGCATGCCCACTGCAGGAAACTTGGGTCAGACAGTGTTTTGGAAGTAAAAATTCTCCGTTTTAAGTGCTTTTTAATTTTTATACTTTTTTTTCAGTCAAAGTAACTTTACAAAATTAGCAAAATATGTGAATAGTTTGTCAACCATATCTATATTATATGACAAAAAAATATCACTCAACCATACAAAATACATCCAGGGAGGTTTTTATCTATTACACGTTTGAAATTAATGTGGTATATCCTACCCTTTCCAACCTCGAATCTATTATTGTTGTGGCGAAAATAAATTTGCCTATTAGAACATCAGAGTGGAAATTTACTCTAATTCTATTTTTAGTTCTAAATTTTAATGCACTTTAAAAAAAATCAAAGGTATTAATAATAGTACTTTGATATGGATTTTTCAAAATATATGATCCTGGCAAAGTCCATGGAATCCCTTTTGAATAAGCTCAAATACTAATCAGTGTATACAGTCTGTAAATCTCAAAAACTGCTGCTTCAAATGATTGTAAATCATTTTGTTTTCCAATGTATATTTTACAAAAATGTAATACATCAAGGACCAATTCTTTTTTTAAAAAAAAGTCTGGCCAAATACATACCTCATACTGAGCCTAACCTGGATCCCTTCAATTCTGTCAAAGCCATGGATTTCAGGGAGGCTTTGTCAGAAATAAAATGGGGATTGAGAATGTGGATAAAGCAGCTTTCAGAAGAAGGGCCATATACTTAGCTTCATTTTTAGCTTTACTTTCACTTAGCTTTATATGTATCTCCAATCTTTCCCTGTGAAAAAAAGTTCCTGCGTGTATTTCATCACACAATCAGCAACAGAATTATTACTTCTGTTAAAATATGTGTACAGCTGAATGGGACCTGCAATCTTTATGAGGATTTCCTATTCAAATTAATATAATGGAGTTAGCCTAAAAGTTCTATGGATAGGATCTGTTGCACATCCTGGAGTACATATGAAAGAATGTGACAAAATAGAAATTACCCAAATGATCTCATCTTGACATCAAATCCCTGTGTAGGTTATTTTTTTTATCTAGCCCTATTTTGCATGATATAGTCCATACATATAGAGCAAAAAATTAAAAGCTCCTATAGATAAATAAGAGGAAGAATTCCATAAAAAGGATACTATTCAAATTTTTAGGCTTATATTTCCAGACCAGAGATGAAAACAGGGGACTTTGTTTTCCCATTTAGCACAATGGAGTTCGTTATACAAACTTGGGATGACACCTTTCCCCTCAACTTTTTAACTTACGTTTAGGTCACACTTTCTGGCACATGATTTTTCCAGATGCTGAATATATATTTAAAAGAAACAAAACAATGCTTGCTTTTTTTTTTTTTTTTTCCCTGCAACAACCCACAGAAAAATGAGATCCCTAGGCAGTAATCTTCTGGTTTTCCAATTTATATTACCCTTTGGCCCCTTCATTGTGCAGCACTACATATTTTCATTGGTGGTACTGAAAGATGTGTCCCCTTTTCTCTTAATCTAACTTCAAAAAATAACGCAAATTAGGTCATGACCCTGTAGTCAAGAAATTTCTCTAGTCAGTGATTGAGCAGGATGATTATTCAGTATGGTTTCTTTAAAGCCTTAGCAATGGAATAAGATTTTACTTGGACCACAGTTCACAACCATGGTTATTTGTGTCAAGGTCTTCTGTAGGACATCTAAGCCTTCTAGTTTTGTGTGCAACACAGATCACAGCCACATATATAATAATAATACATATTAGCTCATTGCAAAAAGTTATTGACAAACTCAAATACAAAGTTGCGCACTGGCTCATTTGCAACACCAGTTACCAGTCCTAATTTAAACTACCCAACAGACTGTTCTTTTTTTCTTGCAACCTATTCAAGCTTCAGCACTTCATTACTCCAGAAGTGGCATGACATCACTGAAAGCAGAGACCTTCCAAAAGACTGTAAGGCCTACACTGGATAAGCAACTCAACATGAATCCCAGTACTCCAGCAAATCAGTTAATTCAGCTGTTGTATGTACAACCAGAAAAGAAATGGAGAAAAGCAGAGCAGAGATGAGTAAAGGTCAGTATACAACACCAATAGAAATAATACTTATTTTTCAATTCTGATGCCCACATTTTATAGCTTTGATGAACTGGCAAAGGTACAAGGAAGAGTCACAGAAATTATCTAGGTACTGTGGGAAATGCTTTAGAGTGATATTTAAAGAGCTCATCCTATTTAGCTCATCAGAAAACATACCAAGAGATTAATTAATGACAGTGTATAAGTACTTTCATAAGGAGGACTCACCAGTTACTGGAGGCCTTTAAATGTAGTAAAGAACGAATAAACACATCAGAAGCTGAAAAGTGTTCTCAAGAAAATACAGGTGAGGAATCAAGCACAGAGATTTGCTAGTGAAAGGGATTAACCATATGAACACCCTGCCAAGGGAAGGAAAGGACTCAATTTCTTGATGTCTTCATATCACAATACCTTTCTGAAACATACAGCTATATCTTTGGAAGATACAAACTTAAAAAAAAGATGATATATTATTGGAACAAATTATTTAACCCTTTCTTAGATAGTCTGGTGTAATTGTAGCATAATGACATCTGTGAATTAGTATGTGTCTTTGAAATGGAGGCAGAAAAAAAGCAGACTAAGAGCTGCAGACAAAGCCAGAACACAAACTAGGAACAGCCCACTGCCAAGTCAGGAGAGAGCTTTATGGGATAAGTGCTGATTAGAAAAGAGCTCAGAACATCAAGGAAAGATAGCATCTCTCCCCGTCTGATATTTGCTGCATGGAAGAAAAGAAGCCTTTGTACATTTTTTTTTTTTTTTTTTAATAAGCAGGATTTTAGCATCAACTTCTCTTTCCTTCTGACTTACACTACTCAACAGAATCTGGATTTATGGCTAACTGCTCAAGTCACAGAAAGATAACATTGACTTTTATGGGCTTAGAACAGGGAGTAAGAGGTACAATTCAGATGCCTGTGATCTGACTAGATCACTTTCATGATCTCAGTCCTTTAGTTCTGTGAGTCTATGAGTTTTCTGAATATTTGTTGATACGTCTTTCCTCCTTACTATAGCAGATTTGAATTAATGGCTACAACTGTACTGCTTTACATTCCTAGGGCTCTTCAGGGCAACTTAACACTGAGAGCATATTAAAGGTCATTGGGAGATGTTCATGCAGTCAAAGCTGATACAGAGAAAGGTCTCCAAAGTTCATTTATTTTCCCTTCATCTGTAAGTGTGCATCATCATTTCCCAGTCTACTGAGGAAATTTTTTCTTTTTACTATATTGATGGCTCCAGACAGTTTTGCATTACATTTGATTGGGATTGTATTGATTATAGGATCCTTGTTCTTCTATTCAAATGTGCCCAGTTGAGATGTACCCACAGACTGGGCACATCACCATTGCGTGTTCCCACCAAACTCATCTCACATCAGTTCTCTAGAAATAGTTTATGGAGCTTGGCTGGTTTGAGGCATAACAGAATTACACTAATTCATAAAGGCAGAGTTCATTGGACAATATTCCTATGATTTATTTTGATTATTTGTTTTGTGCCTTAAAGTATATGAGAAATCATTCTTGAAAAGATCTGACAAACTGTAACGCTCACTAAACAGTGTTTGCTTTGCAAAACATTGTTTAAGATATTAATTTACTACTTGTATTAAAATGCATACCTAGGGATTTCCACGGACCGAGCAGTACACATCAAAAGATTCCTGTTATTACTTCTCACTCATGATATAGACACAGGAAAAATTTGACTGAAGTACTAGTGCTAGTTCAGAAAATTTAGAAGAAGAGGGTTTCTCCTGAACTTTCCAGTACTTCTGGTCACAGCTGCACAGTACAGGATCAGTCTTTTTCCCGTTTTTCAGGTGATTCTAACACACTTTCCAAAAAAATAAAGCATATTATTCAAATCTGTACATGTTCTTCTAACTAGACAACTGTGTATTCAGGTGCTTGTCATCAAAGCCTCTGAAATTCCAAGCCATATTTGTTCTTTTGATGCAAAAAGACATATTTTTAAACAGACAGCTCTGCAAATGTAGCCTTGGTTCTGACTGTCAGGTGTGTCTCTGGGGAGTCTTGCCTCACAGTCCACTGTAAGAGTTTGCAGCCAAATGTTGGTGTCTTACACCTGTGCAAGGCTATTGCCTTCCTCAGCAGAGCCCGAAGACAAAATAAATCTATGTTAGCTATTCTATTCATAGTCTTAACAGGAAAAGTTCAGGTCTCTCAGTAATAGTTGCATTGGCTCTGCAGGGCTAAAGAGAGGAAACAGAGATACAGATTTATTTCTATGCCACTAATGTCAATAAATATAAGGGGGTAAGTTCAAGGCTCAAATGGGTTGAATAAGAAAATGCCATTTAAATTGTAAAAAACACCTCTGGAACTCTCCAGAATGGAATGTGTTCCCATGATTCTTAACCAAAAATACAGAAGTAAGGGTGATAATACCATGGTTTCCCATGTCTATCCTTCTGCAGGTCTGACTTTTACATCACTGATAGTGATGCTAGTAAAGGAGTTGCATGAATGAAGCCTGTAATTACATCGTTTAAGCCATGTTAACTTTTATAATATTTTCCTCCTATAAGCTTTAATGGAATATAAGTTACAGTTAACTCACAAAAAGCTATGACTATCAACAGATGGAGTCTGGGACGGTAGATATCTATTTCAGTTACGCTTTAGACTGGATTGCATAACACTACCCGCAGTCTTTTGTTACTTGTATCATCCTTCCTGTTGTGTGGCATCTTTTACACTATTCATATTCACATCTTGTACCATCTAAAATGCATCAGAGTCCTCTATATCTTCCACAGTCAACATGCAGCTCAGCATCAGAAAAAAAGCATTATTAAACTGATTTACCAGGGCATTTTATTCATGGATGTAGAAAGCATTCTGTGAGCTCTCTGAAGATGGGGATTTAATCTTTAGAGAATTTTGAATTTGTTTTCAATGAATTCAGAAAATGTATTCACTAGGATTATCTAAATATGTTTTATATTTCAGACAAATCAGAACTCAAACTACTGAAAATAAACACTGGTTTAATTTGATAATTTCAATTTGGTTTAATAATATATATCAGGCACATGTTAAACTATTTGAAAGTGAAGACATTAGACTTCATCCACAAAAAGGGCTGCTAGGAGGACCTGGGAAACTACAAGGCTGTCAGCCTGACCTCAGTGCCTGGCAAGGTTATGGAGCAGATCATCATAAGTGCATTCACACAGCAGCTACAGGATGGACAAGGGATCAGACCCAGCCAGCACGAGTTTAGGAAGGGCAGGTCCTGGCTGACCAATCTGATCTCCTTTTATGACCAAGTGACCTGCCTGGTGGATGAGGGGAAGGCTGTGGATGTGGTCTATCTGGACTTCAGCAAAGCCTTCGACACTGTCTCCCATAGCATACTCCTGGAAAAGCTGGCAGCCCACGGCTTGGACAGGGGC